>ML373245.1:0-17847 GCA_005239525.1 Nicotiana knightiana | reverse complement strand
ATTGATTCCTCCGTGGATAATTGTATACCTGATAAGGTTATATTATTGAATATTATTAAACTTGCAAATGAGTTTTCAAAACAAAGATTTAAATGCTATTTTTCATGTTCCTTTAAGAAGAATTTTACAACTTTCCTGGATAACTGCTTTCTTGATAAAAATGTGAACTTATTATGTGAATATGTGTACCTATGGGTGTCTGAGTCGCATGTATGATTCGCGAGAAGGATAAACATGTATTTATGTATAACCACGTCGCATGATCGATTCGCAAGCGGGGTAGATAGATGGATCTATGTTCGAGCTGTTCGATCCTCAGCAGTGCACAATTTATTATTGTAGGTTCGCGTCGTTCGACCCTCGACATTGCTTGCGCATGATATTTACTGCATATTTGTTGTGATTTTTCCTGATTACTGGCCTGGAAATTTTAAGTTGTCGATTGAAATGACAGAGATTTAAAGTTATTAAAAATTTTGGATGAAGTTGTTCTTTCCCGTTGATTATTTGTTATTTGATTAAATCATCCATGTTTGATTATTCGTTATTTAAATGGCGAAGATTTAAAGTGTTAAATGTGGAAAGGTTGATACTATATATTCCTGATTTTAATAAATTGCCTATGACACTTGTGCTTAGTGTCTCACATGATTATACTAAATTAACTTCTAGCAAGTGTCTAATTCGACCTCTTGTCACTACCTCTCTGAGGTTAGGCGGGATACTTACTGAGTACACGTTGTTTTTTCGTACTCATGCTACACTTGTTGTGCATTTTTATTGCACAGGTACTTTCATAGCGAGGTGGCTAGTTTGGAGACTTAGGCGAGCTGCATTATCCGGAGGCGATCCGCAGCTGACAGAGTCTCCCTCATATGGTATTTATTTTCATTTTAAATTCCTTTTCCAATTTGTATTTCGGACAAGCTTTGTAGTATTTGTGAAATTCTTAGAATTTGCTCATGCACTTGTGACACCGGGTTCTGGGATGTGTTAGGGATATATTTACTAAATTGGAATATTTAAACCATCGTATTTACTTAACGGATTTTTGTTTAGTTATAATGTAATAAAGTGAAAGGTAATGATTTCAAAAATGTTAAAATAGGAATTTATTTCAACTAATTAATGATTGGCTTGCCTGACGATGGTGTCCAGCGCCATCACGACCTTAATAGATTTTGGGTCGTGACACCTATTGAGGTCCAGATATAGCCACCAGTCGAAGTTGAAGTAGTCGCAGCAACCCCGTTCGAGGTAGAAATAACATCTGCAGCTGCACCTCCTCCATTTGAAGTAGAAGTAACCACACCCTTCACTATGGCGGTAGCATCCACAGCGCCCTTTAGTTCCAACGTCGTACCCTGGGACTATGTTGTAGAATCCAGGAGGAAAGGAAAAGCAAAAATGGAAGAATCTGGTGCAGCACAAGGGATGACCAGGACTGGTAGAATTTATACACCTGAGAATTTGGGAGGAACAAGTAAAAAAGCCGCCTCCAAGCACCCCATCATTGAAACTGGCTAGGATAATCTCTGGAGAAAGGTGCAAGCGAGAGAATATTTTGTAGTAGACCATCTGAACAAAACTCCTGCTCAGATAACCATCCTATCATTATTGCAGAATTCTGAGGCACATAGGAATACCTTGATGAAGGTATTGAATGAAGCTTACGTACCCAACAATATCATCAGTGGGAAGATGTCTAACATGGTAGGGCAAGTACTGGAGAGCCACAAGATCACCTTTCATGAAGACGAATTGCCACCAGAGGGATTAAGCCACAACAGTGCACTGCACATCACGGTACAATGTGAGGATAAATTCATTGCTAGGGTTTTGATAGATGGAGGTTCCAGTCTCAACATCTGTCCATTGATGAATCTGAAGAGATTGTGCAAAGGATACATGAAATACGAGCAGGGACTATGAACGTAAAAGCATTCAATAGATCTCAAAGGGCCACGATCGGGGAAAGAAATCTTTGCTTACAAATGGGCCGACTTGGTTTGATGTCGAATTTCAAGTACTCGACATATCCGCCCTGTACAACTTATTATTGGGATGACCTTGGATACATGTCGCTGGGGTTGTGGCTTCTACTTTGCACCAGACTATAAAGTTCAAATGGAACCATCAGGAAGTGATCATTCATAGAGATGGGAGTAATCCCATTTATACCAACCAAATTGTTTTGGTCGTGGAAAATAGAAGGAATTTAGGTGGGGAGACTTATCATCGCATCGAGCGTGTCAATGCAATTGAGAAGGACAAGTGGTGGAACAGCAAAATAGAAAGCATACTAGCGTGGGCAGGGTATGAACCCGGTAAAGGGCTTGTGAAGAATCTCCAAGGTATTGCCAAGCCAATACAGCTAAAACATCACGGCACGACCTTTGGATTAGGATATCAATACACCTGGCATGAGTATCAAAGCTAGTCACCACCATGGCATGGTCCTTAATACCCTCTCGAGCAGCCAATACCGCATCAAAACCAATCTTTCCACCAAGCTGACATGATGTGGGGATCCGAAGAACACGAGGTGCTAGCGGGTCTGAGGAATTTATTTTTAGAATATGAAGACATAGATAGAAGTGTGATAGTTGAGGTGGAGGAGGAAAAAGGCCCCATCATCCAGACAGTGGAGAAGGGAGTTGTTCTCAGGAACTGGACTGCCACACTATCCAGGGCCCGACGAGTCCCGGGGTAGCATGGCTGCTAGTGTCATTCATTTTGAAAACAATTCCTTTTAAGCATTTTGTTTTAAAACATCTTTTTTCTTTCCTTTCAGTATTTCGCTTTGGAAAACATTGTTTGAGGTCATTTAAGTTTGCTCTGTTTGACATTTTTAACATTTATCAACGACTTGATGTTTTATTATTATTATTATCTTTCTCTCTACAACATTACTATTTCTTACCTTGATGAACCAACGACTATGACATGTAATGAGACAATGCAACATAAGGATAGTGACTCGGAAGAGATAGAAGAAGAAGACATGATACCTGAGGAAATCGTCAGAGAAGTTGAGAATTTTAAGAACAAACCTAAGTCCAACCTGGACGATACTGAGGTAGTCAACTTAGGAGATTCTGAAACTTTCAAAGAAACTCGCATAAGCATTCACTTGTCACCATCAAAGAAGGAAGAGTACACTCATTTCCTAAGAGAGTATGAGGACATTTTCGCATGGTCGTATGACGATATTACCGAGTTGAGCACGTCCATAGTGGCTCACAAGTTACCTACCAATCCAATGTGACCACCAGTAAAGAATAAACTTAGAAAGTTCAAACCAGATATGAGTCTAAAAATCAAGGAAGAAGTCACCAAGCAGATCAAATCTAAGGTCCTCAGGCTAGTTGAATATCCAACTTGGTTGGCCAACATTGTGTCGGTTTTGAAGAAAGACGGGAAAGTCAGGGTGTGTGTTGACTATCGGGATTTAAACAGAGCAAGTCCCAAATATGATTTCCCACTACCAAACATACAAATAGTGATCGACAATTGCGCCAAGCATGAACTCCAATCCTTTGTAGATTGCTTCGTTGGTTATCATCAGATTTGGATGGACGAAGAAGACGCAGACAAAACAGCTTTCGTCATGCCGTCTGGAGTGTACTGTTACAAAATGATGCCATTTGGTTTAAAGAATGTTGGGGCTACCTACATGAGGGCCATGAAAACCTTTTCCATGACATGATACACAGGGAGATAGAAGTATATGTGGATGATGTCATCATCAAATCCAAGAAGGCCACAGATCACACAGCAGATTTGAGAAAGTTCTTTGACCGGCTTCAGAAGTACAACCTGAAATTGAACCTCGCAAAATGTGCCTTTGGAGTTCCTATCAAAAAATTGCTAGGGTTCACTGTCAGCCGCCGAGGAATCGAGTTATACCCTCAAAGGTCAAAGTTATCCAGGAGTTACCACCACCAAAGAACAAGAAGGACATGATGAGTTTCTTGGGGCGTCTCAACTACATCAGTCGCTTCATAGTGCAATCAACTGTAATATGTGAACCAATTTTTAAAATGCTGAAGAAGGATGCCGCCACCGGCTGGACTGAAGACTGTCAGAAGGCTTTTAACAAAATCAAGGAATACCAATCCACACCACCAGTCCTAGTCCCGCCAGAACCTGGTAGACCACTAGTACTATACCTTTCCGTATTTGATGGGGATTTTGGTTGTATCTTGGGACAACTTGACGAGACGGGGAGAAAAGAGCAAGCCATATATTATTTGAGCAAGAAATTCAAACCTTACGAAGCACGATACTCCCTGCTGGAACGCACTTGTTGTGTTCTGACATGGATAGCCCAGAACTGAGGCACTACTTCTGTGCTTATACCACATATCTCATATCGAGAATGGATCCACTGAAGTATATCTTTCAGAAGCCCATGCCTATAGGAAATCTGGCCAAATGGAAAATATTGCTGAGTGAGTTTGACATCATCTATATAACTCAGAAGGCAGTTAAGGGACAGGAATTAGCAGATCATCTTGCAGAAAACACTGTAGGAGGATAATACGAACCACAGAAAACATATTTTCCTGATGAAGAAGTGACATTCGTAGGAGAAGATATTGCTGAAGCCTACGACAGTTGGAGAATGTTTTTCGACGGAGCTGCAAACTTCAAAGGAGTCGGTATCAGAGCCATTTTGGTATCAGAAACCGGTCAACACTACCCGGTGTCCGCAAAACTCAGGTTTCCTGGCACCAACAATATGGCGGAGTATGAAGCCTGCCTATTAGGGCTCAATTTAGTTGTTGACATGAATATTCAGGAATTGCTGGTGATTGGTAATTCAGGCCTGCTGGTGCATAAGGTACAAGGAGAATGGGCTACAAAAAACACCAAGATACTACCGTATCTGCATCACGTACAAGAGATGATGAAGAGGTTCACGAAGATAGAGTTCCGACATGTCCCCAAAATCCAGAATGAATTTGCAGATGCAGTGGCCACTTTGTCCTCCATGATACAACACCCGGACAAGAATTTCATCGATCTCATTCTGGTGAGAATTCATAATCGGTCAGCTTACTGTGCTTATGTTGAAGAAGAAACAGATGGGAATCCATGGTTCCATAATATCAGGGAATATTTGGCAAAATGAGAATATCCATAGCATGCAAACCACACCTAGAAACGCACACTTCGGAGGTTGTCTAACCATTTCTTCTATAGTGGAGGAATTCTGTATAGAAGAACTCTAGATCTAGGGCTATTACGGTGTGTCAAAGCCAAAGAAGCCTCCAAACTGCTTGAAGAGATACACGTCGGAACCTGCGGCCCACATATGAATGGTTTCGTCCTAGCCAAGAAGGTACTCAGAGCCAGATACTTTTTGATGACTATGGAAACAGACTGCATCAGGTATGTCTGAAAGTGTCATCAGTGCCAGATACATGCATATATAATACGGGTACCTCCAAACAAACTTAATGCAACAAGCGCACCTATATATGATACGGGTACCTCCAAACAAACTTAATGCAACAAGCGCACCTTGGCCTTTTGCTGCCTGGGGAATGGATGTCATCGGACCAATCGAGCCCACTGCTTCAAACAGGCACAGATTCATTCTAGTGGCCATCGACTATTTCACAAAATGGGTTGAAGATGCATCTTACAAAGTTGTAACCAAGAAAGTCGTCGCAGATTTTGTCAGGGATCATATTATTTATCGATTCGGGGTTCCAGAATCCATCATCACTGACAATACCGCCAATCTCAATAGTGATCTGATGAAAGCTATGTGTGAAACCTTCAAAATCAAGTCGTAGAAGCCGCCAACAAGAACATCAAGAAGATACTAAGGAAGATGGTAAAGAATCACAAACAATGTCACGATAAGTTGTCATTTGCCTTATTGGGATACCGCACCACAGTTTGTACGTCAACCATGCAACTCCTTATCTATTGGTCTACGATACTGAAGCCGTCATTCCCACCGAGGTAGAAATTATTTCCTTGAGAATTATACAGGAAGCTGAACTCAGTGATGCAGAGTGGGTAAGAAGTCGATATGAACAATTAGCTCTCACTGACGGGAAAAGAATGAATGCAATATGTCATGGTCAGCTTTATCATAACAGAATGTCTAGAGCTTTCAACAAAAGGGTCAAACCTAGACAGTTCACACCGGGGTAGCTGGTGCTGAAACGGATCTTTCCACATCAGGATGAAGCCAAAGGAAAATTCTCACCCAATTGGCAAGGACCTTATATGGTTCACAGGGTACTGACAGGATGAGCACTCATACTCACAAAGATGGACGGAGAAGTTTGGCCAAAGCCCATTAACTCAAATGCAGTCAAAAGATACTATGTTTAAACTGTTTGCATTTCTTAATATGATGTATTTGAACTACACTTGACCTAATTCCCGTTTAAGAGGGGATACATTGTAACGACCCGACCGGTCGTTTGCGTTATCGGACCTCGTTTCCCTAAATGAAACTTCCCATAGCGGCTTGTTGTGATTTATGACTTGCGGGGGCGGGTGGTCCGGGATTCAGAAATGTTTAGAGCAATATTGGAACACTTGGTTCCTTCAGGTTGGCCTTTAAGGCCAAGTTTGACTTCGGTCAACATTTTGAGCAAACGACCTCGAAATCGAGTTTCGACGGTTTCGGTAGCTTCGTATAATGATTTCAGACTTGGGCGTATGTTCGAAATGGTTTTTGAATGACCCAGGAGCGTTTCGGCGCCCAATATCAAAATAAGAAATTCCTTAAGTTAATATTGTGGTTTGGGATGTGTTTTTTTATTATCGAGGTCCGAACGGAATTCTGAGATCGGGAATAGCTCCGTTATGTCATTTATGACTTGCCTGCAAAATTTGGTGTCATTCCGAGTAGTATAGGTCGGTTCGGCGCATTGTTAGTGAATTCTAGAACTTAAAGTTCAAAGTTTGATTCAATTTGGTTTTGGGGTCGATTCTTAGTTTCGTTGTTGTTTTTCATGTTCCGAAAATTCGAGTGAGTCTGTATCATGAATACAGACTTGCCAGTGCCTTTGGACGGGGTCCCGAGGGGCTCGGATGAGTTTCGGACCTAATTTCAAAACACAAGAAATTCCAGGTTTGGTTTCCTTCTCCGCGTTCGCGGAGGGGTTACCGCGTTCGTGAAGAAGGAACTGGGTAGGGGTGGTGAATGCCCTGTGTGTTCGCACTAAAGGCACCGCGAGCGCGATGGGTTAGGCCCCTGACCCAGTGCGTTCGCACACCTCCCCCGCGTTTGCATAGAGTTCGGCCATTGGGCCAACCCAGCTACCCCTTACCCTGTGCGTTTGCAGGGCTCCGTCCGCGTTCTCATAAAAGGCCCATGTGGGCCTGGTAATTTAAGGCACCGTGAACGCACTGCCCAGGCTGCGTTCACATAGATGAAACCATTGGGCAGTGTGTTTTTATAGCGGGATTAATTCATTTTCCTCATTTTCTTCTTCTTCCTTGGGGCGATTTTTAGCATTCAAGATGGGAAAACTACCTAGTTATTGAAGGTAAGTAAATTCTACCCTAGTATTAGTTTAATGCATGAATTACTAGTTAAATTAACTACCTAATTAGTGAAAATTAAGGATTTGGGTAGTAACCTTGGGCTTTTAAAAATTTAGAAAATTACCCGTGCATTGGCTATGAATTCATAAAAAAATCTTATATTAATTATCCTTAGGTTATGGGTGAGTGTTTCCTTCGAGAATTTTCAGAATCCGAGCATGCGGGCCCGGGGTTGGATTTTGGGATTTCTTCAAGAATGATGAATTTGACTAAATAATAGGAGAATTCCATGCTTTGAGTATAATTTGATATATTTACGTAACGTTTGGTTAGCTTCGAGTCCTTTGGGTGAAGAGTTCGGAGTTTCGGGCGCATTCTTGACCCGGGGAGTAGGTGCGACGCGAGGTGAGTCTCCTTTCTAACTTTGTAAGAGGAATTGTCCCCGTAGGTGTTTTAGATGCTATGTGTGATAATTGTGGGGGCTACGTACGTACAAAGTGGCGAGAGTCTGTACGTAGCGGCTATTATTATTATGTCCGGGTAGTCAGGTCCACATCATGCCTTGTGTTTTGCTTGAAATGAACTATATGCTTAATAAATTAAATGTTGCATGCAGCTTGTTTCCTTGAGATCATGGAATTTGAGGAAATTTGTAAAGAATTGTTACTGAAAAGTAATTTAAAAAGGAATATTGTGTGTGTATGTGACCGCTTCGCAATTTACATTCCGCGAGCGGAGTGTGATTTCTCCCACTCTTATGGGAGCGGGTCGTACGCCACGGCGGATTGGAAGATGCACTTATGGTTCGGGCCGTTCGATCCTCGGCAGTGCATAGAGATGATTACTTTATGGAAAAGATGCACTTATGGTACGGGCCGTTCGATCCTCGGAAGTGCATAGATGTGAGTACTTTATGGTAAGGTGAACTTATGGTTCGGGCCGTTCGACCCTCGGCAGTGCACGGATATGACTATCTTATGGCTCAGGCCAGTTGCCCTCATCCTATATGCGCATGATTTATTTGTTACTAAATTCGTGGACATTGATTTGCCAGATATTTGGAGGAAGGTGAAGTAGTAATTGTTTATTTATTTCTAGTATTTTCCTTGGATTTCAGTGCCTTATATATATTTGCTGCTTCACTGCCCTTACATGCCTACCGTTTTCATCATATTCTGTTGAATTATATTGTTGGACCTTAGTGAGTGTCAAGTCGACCTCTCGTCACTACCTCTTCGAGGTTAGGCAGGATACTCACTGGGTACATATATATTTATGTACTCATACTACGCTTGATTCTGATTGTAGATGGACCTGACTTCACGATGAGCTGCTTTCTCCTGGCGATCTCCGGCAACACCATGGGGTTTCTTTTCTTTTGCTTATTTCCCGTCTATTTCTTTCAGACAATGGGATTGTATATTATATCTTTTGTATATTCTGTTAGTATGCCTGTAGGACTTGTGGCACTAGTTCCTGGCACACACGTGATAGTTATTATGGATTACATGTTTGTATATATATTGGCTCACGCCTCCTTATGACCGCTTTTGATTAAAAACTGGCTAATTATCCTTGTCGATTTATGTCTTAAGTCTTAAAAACTGAGTATGTGTGGAAATGTTAATCTAATAAGAAGGAACCTTTAGTAAATTGAGTGTTGGCTTGACTGACCCCGCTGTTGGGAGCCATCATGACCTAAGTAAGAATTTTGGGTTGTGACAACATGGTATCAGAGCACTAGGTTCACGTAAGTCTCCCGAGTCACGGGCAAACCCAGTAGAGTCTTGCGGATCGGTACACAGACGTCTGTACTTATCTTCAGGAGGCTATAGGATGTTAGGAAACCTCTCTTTGTTCTTATTCTATCGTGCAGTTGATGATTTACTAAACTCATTCTTCTATTCTCTCACAGATGGTGAGGACACGTGCTTCTGATGTTCCAGACCCGGGAAGGGCCGCTACCCCCGTTGTCCGAGGTCGTGGCAGAGGCCGAGGGAGGGCACCGGCCCGGGGTAGGGGATGAGGGCGTCCCAGAGCTATTTTGGTTCCACCACCAGAGGACCCTATCATAGAGGAGCAGGATGAGGTATCTCCAACAGATCATGCTCCAGTAGACTTCATGACGGCGCCAGGCTTCCAGGCGGTCATGGGCCGTATGGTGAGATTTACGGACACTATGTCCCAGGCTGGTTTATTTCTAGCAGATCCTGCCACTTCTCAGGTGGGAGGGGGAGTCCAAACCCTTACTGCCCAGGCTGCAGGCCAGACAGCAGCATTACATCATACACCGCGTACACTACCCATGGGTGGGGTCCAGCCTGTTGCAACAGCACCTGAGCCCAGACCAGCTGCGAACGGTGATCCGCAGAAGTTATTGGATAGATGGACTCGATTGTACCCTCTAGTCTTCGGGGGTGAGCGAGGCGAGGATGCCCAGGATTTTGTGGATAGGTGCAGGGACAGACTGCACAACATGAGGATATTAGAGTCCCATGGAGTGGATTTCACTACCTTCCAGTTGGAGGGCAGAGCTCGTAGGTGGTGGCAGTCCTATATTCTCAGCAGGCCAGCAGATTCTCCTCCTGTCACTTGGGAGCAGTTCACGCAGATGTTTCTGGATAGATATATCCCACCCTCTGAGAGGGAAGAGCTACGGTTTCAGTTTGAGCGGCTAGAGCAGGGACAGATGTCAGTGACAGATTATGAGGCCAGATTTTCAGAGTTGTCTCGCCATGCACTCATGATACTACCTACTAATGCAGAGAGGGTGTAGATATTTGTGGCTGGGTTTCATCCAGGTATTAGGGCCACCATGGCCTGAGAGGTGGAGATGGGTACTCCTTATTAGCTCGTGGTATAGATTTCTCACAGAATCGAGAGGTATCGGTCAAGGAGCAGGTGCAGCAGGACAAGAGGGCTAGATTCTCCGGAGATTTCAGAGGTGCCCCAGCTAGGGGCAGAGGTCAGTTTAGCAGTAGTCAGCCCAAGAGGCCTTCATATTCAGCACGTCCACTACCTCCCTGAGGTGTTCCAGTGTGGCCTCATTTCAGCACCATGCCAGAGGGTTCCCACCGTCCTCCAGCCATTCAGAGTTCACCCAGTGGTTATCCCAGTCATCTGAGATCCTCCGACCCCTACTTCAGTGCTATGCCAGAGGCCCACATCGCCCTCCGACCATTCAGGGTTCTTCTTCAGGGCAGCAGACTATGGTACCTGGGGGGTTTACAAGTGTGGAGAGCCCGTTCATATGAGGAGGCATTGTCCTAGGTTTCAGGGCAAGGATGTACAGCAGGGTTATCAGCCGATGGATCCAGCACCAGCAGTCCGGCCACCTAGAGGTGGAGGACAGGGCAGGGGTCGTCCGAGAGGTGGAGGCCAGTGAGGGGGAGGTCAGGCAGCTCCTGTTCACTCTGGTGGAGCTCAGTCTTCCGGTACTCCAGCTAGATTCTATGCCATTCCGGCCAGATCAGATGCAGTGGCCTCAGACGCCGTGATCACGGGTATCATCTCAGTATGTGGTAGATAGGCTTCAGTATTAATTTATCCAGGGTCCACCTATTCATATATTTCAGCATTATTTTCTCATTTTCTGGATGCTCCTCTCGAGTCCTCGGGTTTTCCTATATATGTGTCCACTCCTGCGGGCGATGTTGTGGTGGTAGACCGGATCTATCGGTCTTGTGTGATCACATTCTGTGGATTCGAGACCACAGCAGACCTTTTATTGCTCGCCATGGTCAATTTTGAGGTTATTCTAGGCATGTATTGGCTATCTCCTTATCATGCCATGCTAGATTTCCATGCCAAGACAGTTACTTTAGCTATGCCCGAGTCGCCTAGGCTAGAGTGGAAAGGTTCCTCAGTTAGTGCAGCCAGCTGGGTTGTTTCATTCCTGAAGGCTCGACATATGGTCGAGAACGGTTGTCTAGCTTATCGTGCTTATGTGCGGGACACCACCGCCGAGTCTCCGACGATTGATTCAGTGCCAGTGGTTCAAGAGTTTGCGGATGTATTTCCTTCAGACCTTCCAGGCATGCCTCCAGATCGTGATATTGATTTCTGTATTGATTTAGCTCCAAGCACCCAGCCTATATCTATTCCTCCATACTGTATGGATCCGAAGGAGTTGAAGGAGCAGCTTGAGGAGTTGTTAGCTAAGGGGTTCATCAAACCGAGTGTATCATCGTGGGGTGCTCCAGTTCTATTCATGAAGAAGAAGTATGGGTCCATGCAGATGTGTATTGATTACCGTCAGTTGAACAAGGTCACCATTAAGAACAAGTATCCTTTGCCGCGCATCGATGATTTGTTTGACCAGTTGTAGGGTGCTCGGGTGTTTTCTAAGATCGATTTGAGATCGGGATATCATCAGTTGAAGATTCGGGTCTCAGATGTTCCGAAGACTGCTTTTTGTACGAGATATGGCCACTATGAGTTCCTGGTGATGTCCTTTGGCTTGAATAATGCCCCAGCAGCATTCATGGACTTGATGAATAGGGTGTTCAGGCCATATATTGATTCTTTTGTTATTTTCTTTATTGATGACATCTTGATTTACTCACGTAGCCTAGGGGAGCACGAGCAGCATTTGAGAGTTGTGCTCCAAACCTTGCGGGAAAAGAAGTTATATGCTAAGTTCTCCAAGTGTGAGTTCTGGTTGGACTCCGTAGCATTCCTGGGGCATGTGGTATCCGGAGAGGGTATCAAGGTTGATGCTCAGAAGATCGAGGCAGTTCAGAGTTGGCCGCGTCCTACTTCAGCTACAGAGATCGGGAGCTTTTTGGGCCTAGCAGGATATTATCGCCGATTTATGGAGGGATTCTCATCTATTGCAGCTCCATTGACTAGATTGACTCAGAAGAATGCCCCATTTTGATGGTCTGACGAGTGTGAGGCGAGCTTTCAGAAGCTCAAAGCAGTATTGACCTCAGCACCAGTTTTGGTGTTGCCTTCCGGTTCAGGGATGTATATAGCGTATTGCGACGCTTTGCGCGTTGGCTTGGGATGTGTGTTGATGCAGGAGGGGAGAGTTATAGCTTATGCTTTGCGCTAGCTAAAGGTTCATGAGAAGAATTACCCTGTGCACGATCTAGAGTTGCCGGTGATTGTTCATGCTCTTAAGATTTGGAGGCACTACTTGTATGGGGTGTCATGTGAGGTTTATACAGACCACCACAGCATGCAGCACTTGTTCAAGCAGAGAGATCTTAATCTGAGGTAGCGCAGATAGCTTGAGTTATTGAAGGATTATGATATCACCATTATTTATCATCCGGGCAAGGCTAATGTGGTAGCAGATGCTTTGAGCAGGAAGGCGGAGAGTATGGTAGCTTGGCTTATATTGCAGCAGAGGAGAGACCTCTTGCCTTGGACATTCAGTCCTTGGCCAATCTCCTGGTGAGATTAGACCTTTCAGAGCCTCATCGAGTTTTAGCACATGTGGTTGCTCAGTCTTCGTTATTTGGGGAGATTAAGGCCCGGCAGTTCGATGATCCGTTCTTAGCAGAGCTTCGGGAGACAGTGGTACGGGGTGGTGCCAAGGAGGTTGCCATTGGAGAGGATGGTGTTCTAAGACTTCAGGGTTGTTTATGTGTTCCTAATATGGATGGCCTGAGAGAGAGGATTCTAGAGGAGGCACACAGTTCTCGGTAATATTTTTATCCTGGTGCTACGAAAATGTATCGTCATTTGAAGCCGAATTACTGGTGGAGGCGGATGAAGAGGGACATTTTGGAGTATGTGACTATGTGTCTTAATTGCCAGCAGGTGAAGTATGAGCACCAGAGGCCAGGAGGCCTACTTCAGCAGATGTCCATTCCTGAGTGGAAATGGGAGCGCATCACTATGGACTTCGTGGTTGGGTTGCCTCAGACTTTGCAGAAGGTTGACGCGGTTTGGGTCATTGTGGATAGATTGACTGAATCGGCACATTTTATTCATGTAGCTACTACATATACTTATGAGAGGTTAGCCCAGATCTACATTCGGGAGATAGTCCGGTTGCACGGTGTGCAGGTGTCCATTATATCAGATCGAGGTCCTTAGTTCACCTCGCATTTCTGGAGAGCATTGCATAGTGAGATGGGCACCCAGATAGATCTCAGTGCAGCATTTCACCCTCATACTGATGGCCAGTCAGAGCGTACAGTTCAGATATTGGAGGATATGCTCAGGGCATGTGTGATTGACCTCGGAGGTCAGTGGGACCAGTTCTTGCCTTTGGCCGAGTTTTCTTACAATAATAGTTATCAGTCTAGCATCGAGATGGCTCCATTTGAGGCTTTGTATGGTCGGCGATGTCATTCTCCTATCGGGTGGTTTGAGCCTGGCGAGGCTAAGTTATATGGCACCGACCTAGTAAGGGATGCTTTAGAGAGGGTGAAGTTGATTCAGGAGAGGCTCCGCACAGCACAGTCCAGACAGAAGAGTTACGCGGATCAGAGGGCGCGTGATGTATCATTTATGGAGGGAGACAAGGTTCTGTTAAAGGTCTCGCTGATGAAGGGTATTATGAGGTTTGGGAAGAAGGGAAAGCTAAGTCCGAGGTTTATAGGTCCCTTCGAGGTGTTGAGGCGAGTTGGGGAGGTTTCTTATGAGCTAGCCTTACCTCCCAGTTTATCAGGAGTTCATCCGGTCTTTCATGTATCCATGCTCCGGAGGTACTACGCCGACTTCTCTCACGTGGTTGATTTCAGCACTATTCAGTTGGATGAGAGGTTGGGCTACGAGGAGGAGCCAGTTGCTATTATTGATAGACAAGATCGCCAGTTGAGGTCCAAGAGAGTTTCTGCAGTGAAGGTCAAGTGGAGGGACCAACCAGTCGAGGAAGCGACCCGGGAGTCCGAGGAGGACATACGGAGCAGATATCCGCACTTATTCAGCACTTCAGGTGTAATTCTAGACCCGTTCGAGAACGACGTTTGTTTAAGAGGTGGAGAATGTAACGACTCGACCGGTCATTTTGCATTATCGCACCATGTTCCCCTAAATGAAACTTCCCATAGCGGCTTATTGTCATTTATGACTTGCGGGGGTGGGTGGTCCGAGATTCAGAAGTGTTTAGAGCAATATTGGAACACTTGGTTCCTTCAGGTTGGCCTTTAAGGCCAAGTTTGACTTCGGTCAACATTTGGAGAAAACGACCTCGGAATCGATTTTCGACGGTTCCGGTAGCTTCGTATGATGATTTCGGACTTGGGCGTATGTTCGGAATGGATTTTGGATGACCCGGGAGCGTTTCGGCGCCCAATATCGAAATAAGAATTTCCTTAAGTTAATATTGTGGTTTGGGATTATTTTTTGTGTTATCAAGGTCCGAACGGAATTCCAAGATCGGGAATAGTTCAGTTATGTCATTTATGACTTGCCTGCAAAATTTGGTGTCATTCCGAGTAGTATAGGTCAGTTCGGCGCATTGTTAGCGAATTCTAGAACTTAAAGTTCAAAGTTTGATTCAATTTGGTTTTGGGGTCGAATTCTTATTTTCGTTGTTTTTTTTCACGTTCCGAAAATTTGAGCGAGTCCGTATCATGAATATAGACTTGCCAGTGCCTTTGGACGGGGTCCCGAGGGGCTCGGGTGAGTTTCGGNCAAGAGGGGAAAACGACCTAGTTATTGAAGGTAAGTAAATTCTACCCTAGTATTAGTTTAATGCATGAATTACTAGTTAAATTAACTACCTAATTAGTGAAAATTAAGGATTTGGGTAGTAACCTAGGGATTTTGAAAATTTAGAAAATTACTCGTGCATTGGCTATGAATTCATACAGAAATCTTATATTAACGATCCTTAGGTTATGGGTGAGTGTTCCTTCAAGAACTTTCGAAATCCGAGTATGCGGGCCCGGGGTTGGATTTTGGAATTTCTTAAAGAATGATGAATTTGACTAAATAATAGGAGAATTCCATGCTTTGAGTATAATTTGATATATTTACGTAACGTTCGGTTTGCTTCGAGTCCTTTGGGTGACGAGTTCGGAGTTTCGGGCGCATTCTTGACTCGGGGAGTAGGTGCGACGCGAGGTGAATCTCCTTTCTAACTTCGTAAGAGGGAATTGTCCCCTTAGGTGTTTTAGTTTCTATGTGTGATAATTGTGGGGGCTACGTACGTACAAAGTGGCGAGAGTCCGTATGTAGCGGCTATTATTATTATGTCCGGGTAGTCAGGTCCATATCATGCCTTGTGTTTTACTTGAAATGAACTATATGCTTAATAAATTAAATGTTGCATGCGGCTTATTTCCCTTAGATCATGGAATTTGAGGAATTTTGTAAAGAATTGTTACTGAAAAGTAATTTAAAAAAAGAATATAGTGTGTGCATGTGACCGCTTCACAATTTACATTCCGCGAGCGGAGTGTGATTTCCCCTACTCTTATGGGAGCGGGCCGTACGCCACGGTGGATTGGAAGATGCACTTATGGTTCGGGCTGTTCGATCCTCGGCAGTGCAGAGATGTGAGTACTTTATGGTAAGGTGCACTTATGGTTCGGGCTGTTCGATCCTCGGCAGTGCAGAGATGTGAGTACTTTATGGTAAGGTGCACTTATGGTTCGGGCTGTTCGACCCTCGGCAGTGCACGGATATGACTATCTTATGACTCAGGTCGGTTGTGTAATGACTCGGCCGATCATTTTGAACTCTAGCGCATCGTTCAGCAGTTTGAGGCTGTGAGCAGCTTTGTTTTAGGTATTATGACCCGTGGGCATGGTCGGAATTGAATTTCAGGAAGTTTAGAGTCGGTTTGGAAAGAAAATTCTCATTTCAGAACCCTTAAGTTGGAGAAATGGGCTAAGATTGGAATTTTGAGTAAACGACCTCAGAATAAGGATTTGAGGGTTCCTGCAGCTTCGTATGATGATTTCGGACTTGGCCGTATGTGCGGATAGGGTTTTGGATATCCCGGGGGAGTTTCGATGCATATTGTGGAAATCAACATTTTTGAAGAAATTTCCGAAGTTTGGCTTGAAGCGCATTTCAGTGATGTAGATGTCCGTTTGAAATTCCAAGTCTGGGAATAGCTCCGTATGGTGATTCTGGAGTTGGTAACGCGATCGGAAGTGAATTTGGATGTCCGTAGGTCATTTTGAAGTCATTTGGCTAAAGATAGAAATTTAAAGGTTTTGAGAAATCCGACCGGAAGTGGAAGTTTTGATATCGAGGTCGGAATGCGATTCCGGAAGTTGGAGCAGGTCTGTAATGTTGAATACAACTTGTGTACAAAATTTAAGGTCAATCAGACGTGATTTGATAGGTTTCAGCATCGGATGTAGAAGTTTGAAATTCTAAGTTCTTAAAGAATTGGATTTGAGTGTGATTCGTGATTTCGGCGTTGTTTGATGTGATTTGAGGACTCGAGCAAGTCCCTATCATGTTTTGGGGAAGGTTGGTATAATTGAACGGGTTCCCAGGGGGCCTCGGGTGGATTTCGAGTGGTTAACAGATCAAAGTTGAAGTTGGAAAAAGGGCTGAAGCTGCTGTCATCTGGTGTAACCGCACCTGCGAGGATTTGGCCGCAGGTGCGGCTAGGGGGACCGCAGGTGCAATTTTGGTCTAGAGCCAAGGGGGGCCACAGGTGCGGAAGATTTGGGCGCACCTGCGGAAGCGCAGGTGCGATAAGGTGGCCGCAGGTGCGGAAAATGGGCCTGGGCAGATTGTTTTTAAGCAAGAATTTGGTCATTTCTTCATCCATTTTCATATGCCATGGGCGATTTGGAGGAGCTTCAAGGAGAGGATTTTGTCAAGGATCGCAAGATAAGTAATTTCTTCACGTTTTTCAATGTAATACAAGATTATTACATAGATTTGGTAGTGGAAATTGAGGAAAATTTGGGAAATTTTTAAAGAAACCTAGAAAATGTAAATTTGGAATTTAGCTACGAATTTGAGTATGGGATGTAGAGTAAATTGCATGATTGAACTAGTAGAGTTATGGGTAGCATGTATCTTCAAGAATTTCGGATTTCCGGGCGCGTGGGCTCGAGGGCATTTTGGTCATTTCTCCGAGCAGGGTTGGGAAAGTATATAATCTGAATTTGTTGTGAGTATTATGATGAATTTTCATTTCTTTGCTGCTATGTGGTAGTTTCGGAGCGTTGTGCATCCTTTGGAGTCATCGAAGGGGCTTGGAAGCCGGTATTGGAATTTCGGAGTGAGGTAAGTCTCCTTTCTTACTTTGTGAGGGGGAATCGTCCTCCTAGGTGAATTAAATCAGTACATGCTATTATCTTCGGGGGCTACGTATGCACGAGGTGAAGGGAGTCCGTGTGTAGCTACTATTATGCCATGTCCGGGTAGTCTAGGACCCACTAGCATGTCTTACGT
>MDKJ01250021.1:0-35313 GCA_005239525.1 Nicotiana knightiana | reverse complement strand
TATTGTCAGTAGAATTAGTAAAACATCACTAATTTATATTCAAAAAGTCTTGAGAGAATTGATAGAGTAAAAGTTGTATATTCTAAAGACTTGATTGATACGTTAATTCCCTGTGGGATCGACTCTGGGCATAATACCCCGGATTATATTTGCAACGGCCGTTTAGTCTTTTATTAGACATAGTTGAGTGTGATCAGATTGCATATTGGCATGTTAGGTGCAGTGAACGGTATGAAATTTGGAAGCGAGGAATCAAGGTAGCAGTTTATTGTTGGCAAGGATGTCACGAGATCGGATGAGCAAGGAAAGGGATTTGGATGTTTAGAGTAAGCCAGTATTGTCTTCAGTATCACCTGAGATCGGTGGTTGTGTAAGAGGCGTTGCGTTCTGGTTGCAGATTTCTCAGTAGGCTTTACAGCAGTTGTGTGGCCGGTGGTATGAAGGTGCAGACTTATTATCTAGTGCATGATATCGTGGAAGTGTATTCCATACGAAGATCGTATGAGTGTGACATGTAGTCACTTGATTGATTGAAGATTCAGACTGAGTATAAAGAAGTATAATATTGTTTATTTGAGAGTTTATGCCTGGAGGACGCTCGGTTCATTTTGTTTCGGATGTAGGGGTTTTGCTCCGGCTTTGATGACTGTCTTGCATTTTATGAGGAAAGGTGGGTTATTATGGACCCAGGTAAGGCTATTAGCCTATCTCGGTGCGAGTGGAATCGGCCTGAAGGTTGTGAATGGATTTAAATATAATTATGGGCTCCATAAGAGTCAGGTATGTTCATTTTGGTATAGCGCTTCTCATAGAGAGGTATTAGAACATTAGATGATGTTCCATCCTCGTCCATTTCATGTAATATTATGATTGTTCCGTGTGAGTTGTGAAACGGCTTGATAGTTTCTTATGTGTTGAGATTCCGTGTAGTGATGATGTTATGTGAGCATGATAGCTCTTGAGATTTAGAGTATATATATCGCACCTCAGTTGTGCTTGAGTTTTGTAGTGTATGGCTCTATCAGTCACCCCAGGATGGCATTATGCACTTAGCGTGCTTGTGACCGATATTCGATATTTTGTGGTAATGAGCAATTTAGCTCGGTGTGTATCTCCTTACGTGAATTTTATGGGTGGATCAGGTGGCACGCCGCCACGGTTATGTTATTTGGACCGGGTTGCATGCCACAACAGTGTGATGTTGAGTACAGTTCCCTATATTTATCTTTCTTGTGTTTTACTTTCTATTTTCTGAGGAAAGTTCATATTAGTTGCAGGAGTCGAGTAGTCCCTTCCTGAGTCATTTCCTTATGTATCGTGTTCGAGTTGTGGTCTATTGGCGCATTGTGGAATCATGTGAGACTGTTGGTCATGTCTGGGGTGACTTGTTGTCTGAGCAGTTCATATTGGGTGAGTCGAGATTTATCGGATCAGGGATCAGTGCAATAAGATTGTGTGAAGTATATTAAAGAACAAATACCATTAGTTGGTTCTTAATGAGGTGATGATTCTAGGCAGGAGAAGAGGTTCAATGATTTGTTGACTCTGCAGTTAGTTGTAAACTTCTACACATCTCCTCCGTTGCGGTGGTGTCGTAAGCGTTATAGCATGACCTATATAGAAGTCATGAGGTGCATTGGGAGCATCAGATTCGTGGAATTTTGTTGGCTATTAAGGTCAGGGAATGTCGTTATGGTTAAGTGGTGAATTATGCGGTGTTTGGTGCTAATTCAGCAAAGGCATGATATCACGTTCGGATACCTCGTGTAGTGATTGATTCTGTTTTCATATATTAGAAACAGGCCTGGCAGAGAATTTCGAGAATTGGAACTGGGTTCCGAGCTTATTGTATAGATAGAAGAAGATATCTTCAGAATTGATCGAGCTAATGTGCTCAACTGAGTAGTGGTAGCACGGGTAGGTGCACGAAGTGTAAGACGGTGGATTCAGATAACTTCAGAGCAGTTCTTAGCACGTTCGAGGACGAAAGCATGTTTAAGTGGGAGAAAATGTAACGACTCGACCGGTCGTTTTGAGCTCTAGCGCGTCGTTTGGTGGTTTAAGGCCATGAGCAGCTTCTTTTCAGGTATTATGACTTGAAGGCGTGGTCGGAACTAAAATTCGGAGTCGAATTGGAAAGAAACTTCTCATTTCGGAAGGCTTAAATTGGAAGAATTGACTAAGATTGGATTTTTGAGTAAACGACCTCAAAATCAGGATTTGAAGGTTCCAGCAGGTTCGTATGATGATTTCGGACTTAGGCGTATGTTTGGAACAGGTTTTGGATGACCCGGGAGCGTTTCGGCGCATATCGTGGAAGTTAGTATTCTAGAAGAAATTTCATAAGTCTGGGTTGAAGTGCATTTCAGTGTTACTGATGTCCGTTTGGGATTCCGAGTCTGGGAATAGATCTGTACGGTGATTCTGGTGTTAGGAGCACGATCGAAATTGAATTCGGAGGTTCGTAGGTCATTTTGGAGTTATTTGGCTAAAGTTAGAAATTTGAAGTTAAGAAGTCCGACCAGAAGTGGAAATTTTGATATCGAGGTCGGATTTCGATTCCGGAAGTTGTGGTAGGTCTGTAATGTTGAATGTGACTTGCGTGTAAAATTTGGGGTCAATCGGACGTGATTTGATAGGTTTCAGCATCGAATGTAGAAGTTTGAAATTTCAAAGTTCATAAGGATTTAATTATGATGTGATCCATTGTTTTGGCATTGTTTGATGTGATTTGAGGCCTCGAGCAGGTCCGCATTATGTTTTGGAACAGACTGGTGTGATTGGACGGGGTCCCAGGGGCCTCGGGTGGATTCCTGGTGGTTAATGGATCGAATTTGGAATTTGAGAAAAGCTGAGGCTGTTGTCATTTGGTGTGACCGCGCCTGCGGGAGTTTTGCCGCAGGTGTGGCCTTGGTGTCGCAGAAGCGGTTTTGGCTGGCTTAGCTGGGGGCACAGGTGCGAGGTTATTTCCACACCTGCAAAGTTGCAGATGCAGAAGAGGAAGCGCAGGTGCAGAGTCGGCTGGGAAAGGAGGAAGCCGCAGGTGCGGGTGCTTGGGCGCACCTGCGGGCGCACAGGTGCAATGCTGGGAGCCGCAGGTGCGGAGGTCGGGTTTGGATAGTGTGCATTTTAAAACCGAGGTCTTGGCTCATTTGCACTTCTTTTCTTCGATGTAAGGCGATTATGGAGCGATTTTGGAGTGGTATTTTCGGCATCTTCCATAAGGTAAGTGATTTCTTCCCATCTTGAGTTAAAACTTGGATTATGCATGGATTACAGAAGAGAAATTGTAGAAAATTTGGGGGTTTTGTAGGAAGACCTAAAATTGGTATTTTGGATTTTTAACGCGAATTTGGGCATGGAATTTAGAGTAAATTATATATTTGAGTTAGTGAAGTTATGGATAACCTTTATCTTCGAAAAATTTTGGAATCCGGACACGTGGGCTCGAGGGTGATTTATCGACTTTCCGAGTGGAGTTGGGAATTTATATGAATTGAATTGATATAAGTATTAGAGTATATTTTCATTGGTTTGCCCGATATTTGGATAGTTTTGGGCGTGGTGCGTCAATGGGAGTCGTCGGAAGGGCTTGGAGGCCGGTTATGAATCTTCGGAGCGAGGTAAGTCTCATTTCTAACCTTGTAAGAGGGAATTGTCCCCATAGGTGAAATAATTGAATATGTGTTACTATTTATAGGGGATATGTACGCACGAGGTGACGGGAGTCCGTGCGTAGTTACTATTATGCTTATGTCCACGTAGTCTAGGACCCAGAAGCATGTTTTATTTGCCATACTTGTAACTTATTTAATGAATCTGGAAATAATTAAACCTTATCGAACTTGGTAAATAAATTTCTGGAAAAGTTTTAAATACTATCTCCGCGTCCATTAAAAGAAAATTTTATCACTTCTTTGGGTAATTGTTTTCCTGGTAAAATGTGAATTATTGTGTGAATGTGTGTATTTATAAGTACCTGAGTCACATGTATGATTCGCGAGCAGGGAAACTCTATTATTTATATATGACCACGTCGCATGATCGATTCGCGAGCGGGGTAATAAATGCATCTGTGGTTCGAGCCGTTCGACCCTTCGGCAGTGCACAGTTTATATTTATCGTTGGTTCGAGCCGCTCGACCCTCGTATTACTTGCGCATGATATTTGTTGAGTACTTTATGTGGTTATTAACTGTTACTGGCCTTGAATTATAAGTTGTCAACTGAAATGACGAAGATTTAGAGTTTGTAAATGTGGAAGAGGTTGTTATTTCCTATCACTATTTGTTAATTATCTATGATATACATGCTTAGTGTCACCCTTGATTTTATTAAAATTGACCTCTAGCAAGTGTTAAATTTGACCTCTCGTCACTACCTCTTTGAGGTTAGGCGGGATACTTACTAAGTACACGTTATTTTCGTACTCATACTACACTTGTTGTGCATTTTGTTGCACAGGTACATGTATATCTGGTGGCCCCGCTTGGCGTCGTGGCATGGTCGATATGGGGACTTAGGTGAGCTACACCTCTAGAGACGACCCGTAGCCAGCAGAGTCTCCTTCAGAGTATTGAGTTGTACTTTCTTTACTATCCCATTTTTATTTTGGACGGTTATTGTATTTAATTTGATTTTCTTAGAAATTGCTCGTGCACTTGTGACACCGGGTTCTGGGATGACTTTGGGATGTATTTGTCGATTGAATTATTTAAAACATCCTCGTTTAATAGGTAACTTTTATCGATCTTTGTACAATGAAATAAAAAGTAACGATTTTCAAAATACTAAATAAGAAGTTTTAATTATCTATTGAGTGTTGGCTTGCCTGAGAATGGTGTCCGGCGCCATCACGACCTTAGCGGATTTTGGGTCGTGAAAAAAAAGATGCCTAAACTTTCTGATTCAGAATGCAAAAGATGAAGGCCAAGCAAAATGAAAAGAATGTCAGTCTACTCTCTTTCTTCGTGTGTGTCTGTTCAAAATTCAGAGAGTGTAAAGTGAGAGGAGATGAGGTCTTTTATAGAGAGTGAGAATTTGTTATGTGCATAATGATGAGGGACTAATTTGAAGAATGTGCAGTCCCTAAAATTCAGGTGTGACGTCCCAAAGGGTCATTTTACGAATTAAGACTCCATTCCAGGCTCATTAGCCTTAAAAAGACTAATTTTAATTACCTCGATTTGTGTGCGCAGTCCGGACGTGAAACCGAAAAGCTTTTAGGTGAAAATATGAGAAATGGTAATTTTTGGAATTTAAAATTTGGTTTTAGTTGACTTTGTTCAACATTTTGAGTAAATGGACTTGGATCTGTGTGCCGACGATCCCTGGAGGTCTGCAGTAAATTATGGGACTTGGGTGTATGCCCGAAATTGAATTCCGAGGTCCCTAGCCTTAGAAATCAATTGTTAAAGAAAATTATTTTGCTGGATTTTCAATGAAATAAAGAAATGAATTAATGTTTGAAACCGTTGTTATCGGGCCCGTATTTTAGTTTCGGAGCTCGATACAGGTTTGTTATGATATTTAAGTCTTAACTATGAAATATGGTAAGAATCGATGTTGATTTGACGTGATTCGGACATCCGGTTGAAAATTTAGAAAATTTGAAGTGTTCTTGAGAAAAATCATGAGTTTTGAGGTTAAATTCATAGTTTTAGATGTTATTTTCATGATTTGATCGCACGAGCAAGTCTGTATGATGTTTCTAGACTTGCGTGCATGTTTGGTTTAGAGCCCCGAGGGCTCGGGTGAGTTTCGGGTAGGCTTATGGTTATATATTTAGTTCGAGGTTCGGCTTATATATTCGGTTATTATTATTATTATTCATGAAGTTATTATTGAGAAATATTAGATTCAGTTTATCTTTAAAATTGTTCTATTATGTATAGGTAAATTTTAAGAGAAAGTGGTTAATTAAATTTCTAACATTGGCTTGCCTAGCAAGTATTGTGTTAGACACCATCACGATCACTAAGTTGGTATCAGAGCACTAGGTTGCATAGGTCTCACAATTCATGACAAGCTTAATAGAGTCTGAAGGATCGGTATGGAGACATCTGTACTTATCTCTCAGAGGCTATAAAGTTAGGAACAAACTCATTTTTATTTCTACTCTGTCGTGCGATTCTTGGTATCTCAAATACTGATTGAACTCTTCTATTCTCTCGCAGATGGCGAGAACACGTGTTTCCTCTTCCGCTGACCAACAATCCGGTCTTCCAGTAGCAGCAGCTCCTATTAGGGGCAGAGGCCGAGGCCACGTCAGGGGCCGAGGCAGGGGCAGAACACAGCCTATGCTCAGATAGCATCTCCAACTGCGGAGCCCCAGATTGAGATTGATGGGGGGCTCTAGCTCGGACCGTTCCAGCTGGACCAACTCAGGTCCCAGAGGGGTTTATTGCTACCCCGGTGCTTCAGGATGCTTTGGTCTGATTAGTGGGCCTCATGGAGAGTGTAGCCCAGACTGGCGCACTCCCCGTGGCAGTAGCCGTATCTCAGGCTGGAGGAGGGGTCCAGACTCCTGTTACCCACACTCCTGATCAGACTACTCCTCAGGTTCAGACCCCAGCAGCCAATCCAGTTAGGGTAGTTCAGCCCGTTGCTACAGCACCATTTCTTGACGGGACTTCTATGTCCTCCGATGCTTTATGGAGATTGGACAGGTTCATCATGCTTTTCACTTTGCATTTCAGTGGTGCTATTTCAGAGGATCCCCAGGAATATCTTGACATCTATCATGAGGTTCTTCGTAATATGGGTATTTTGGAGACCAATGGGGTCGACTTCGCCGCGTTTCAGATGACTGGTTCCACCAAGAAATGGTGGAGAGATTATTTGTTTATTAGACCGCTGGGTCACCTTCTTTGACTTGGGATCAGTTTTCTCACCTCTTTTTGGAGAAATTTTTGCCTATTCCTACTAGAGAAGAGAAGCGTCGTCAGTTTGAGCGTCTTCAGCAGGGGGCATGACAGTTGCCCAGTATGAGAATCATCTTGTGGATTTGGCTCGGCATGCTATTCTTCTATTGCCCACAGGGAGAGAGGGTTAGGAGATTTATTGAGGGCCTTGCCCAGCCCATCAGGTTGCAGATGGCCAAGGAGACAGGGATTGAGATTTCATTTCAGGATGAGGCCAATGTGGCCAGGAGAGTTGAGACGGTTCTCAGGATGGGAGGTCAGGGGTCAGACAAGAGGCCTCGCCATTCCGGTGGATTCAGCAGTGCCTTATCTGGAGACAAAGGTCCTCAGGGTAGAGGCCATTCTTTTAGGCCATTTAATTCAGCACTTCAGACGTCCCATGGTGCCTCAGGTGTTCATGGCTCTTACCTGCCTTATTCTGATCAGTCAGACCCTATCAGAGCATCTCCTCTTTAGAGCTATTATCGTGGTCAGCCGGTTCTTCAGGGTCAGCCTCAGTATCAGGATGGGTGTTATGAGTGTGGTGAGTATGGGCACATTCGGAGATCTTGTCCGAAATTTTTGGGTAATCAGCCTCAGTACCAGAATTCTCGTGCTATAGTTCCGGCACCAGCTACAGCACCACCTGCCCAGCCAGCCATGGGTAGCGGTCAGATAGTCAGAGGTAGGGGTCAGAATGTTAGAGGTGGAGGTCAATCTGCTAGAGATGGAGGTCAGCCCGCTAGATTTGGAGGTCCACCTGTTAGAGGTCATCCCAAAGACACGGTTCAGGGTGATGGGCCCCCGCCCCCATTGTATGCATTTCCAGCCAGACCCGAGGTGGAGTCCTCCGATGCCGTTATCACAGGTACCATTTCAGTTTGCAATAAATATGCTTCAGTATTGTTTGATTCGGGGTCTACTTATTCTTATGTATCATCCTATTTTGTCTCGTATTTGGTTTTGCTCCATAATTCTTTGAGTGCCCTGTTTATGTGTCTACGCCGATGGGGGATGATATTGTTGTAGATCGTGTGTATCGTTTGTGTGTGGTCATTATTGAGGGTCTTGAAACTAGTGTAGACTGTTTTCTTCTTGACATGGTTAATTTCGATGTCATATTGGCCATGGATTGGTTGTCACCTTATTATGTCATCTTGGACTGTCACGCCAAGATAGTTACGTTAGCCTTGCCAGGGTTGCCTCGATTGGAGTAGAAAGGGACTCCTGGTCATTCTCCTAGCAGAGTAATTTCTTATACCAAGGCTCGTCGCATGGTTGAGAAGGGGTGTTTGGCTTATCTGGCTCATATTCGTGATTCTAATGCCGAGGTTTCTTCGATAGATTCGGTGCCTATTGTTCGTGAGTTTCCTGAGGTGTTTCCGACAGACCTGTAGGGGATGCCACCAGACAAGGATATTTATTTTTGCATTGATGTGGATCCGGGCATTCAACCCATTTCTATCCCTCCATACTGGATGGCCACACCAGATTTGAAAGAATTGAAAGAACAGTTGCAAGACTTGCTTGATAAGGGTTTCATTAGACCTAGTGTCTCGCCCTGGGGTGCACTGGTTCTGTTCGTAAAGAAGAAGGATGGATCTATGAGGATGTGTATAGATTACCGGTTGTTGAATAAAGTTACTATCAAGAATAAGTATCCGTTGTCGAGGATTGATGATTTGTTTGATCAGCTTTAGGGTGCCAGGGTGTTTTTGAAAATTGATTTGAGACCGGGCTACCATCAATTGAAGATTAGAACGTCTGGTGTCCCTAAGACAACCTTTCGGACGAGATATGGGCACTATGAATTTCTGGTGATGTCTTTTGGCTTGACTAACGCCCTAGAAACATTTATGGACTTGATGAATCGGGTTTTCAAGCCTTACCTGAATTCCTTTGTAATCGTGTTTATTGATGATATTCTAATATACTCCCGCAGTCAGGAGGAGCATGAGCAGCACCTCCGGATAGCACTTCAGACTTTGAGAGATAATCAGTTGTATGCAAAATTTTCTAAGTGTGAATTCTGGTTAGATTCAGTGGCTTTCTTAGGTCACATCGTATCAGCAGAGGGTATTAAGGTATATCCTAAGAAGATAGAGGCAGTGAAGAACTGGCCTAGACCCACTACAGCCACAGAAATCAGGAGCTTCTTGGGTTTGGCAGGTTACTACCGTCGTTTTGTGGAGGGGTTCTCATCCATAGCAGCCCCGATGACGAGATTGACTCAGAAGGGTGCCCCATTTAAATGGTCGGACAAGTGTGAGGCGGTCTTTCAAAAGCTCAAGACAGCTTTGACTTCAGCGACAGTATTGGTGTTACCATCAGGTTCAGGATCTTTCACGATATATTGTGATGCTTCCCGTGTTGGGTTGGGAGCGGTATTGATGCAAGAGGTCGGGGTGATAGCATATGCGTCTCGGCAGTTAAAGATTCATGAGAAGAATTATCATGTCCATGACTTAGAGTTGGCAGTCATTGTTCATACGTTGAAGATTTGGAGGCACTATCTTTATGGCGTGCCATGTGAGATTTACACGGATCATCGTAGCCTTCAGTATTTGTTCAAGCAAAAGGATCTTAATTTGAGATAAAGGAGATGGTTAGAGTTATTGAAATGTTATGACGTCACTATATTGTACCATCCAGGAAAGGCCAATGTGGTGGCCGATGCATTGAGTAGGAAGGCAGTGAGTATGGGCAGCCTTGCATTTATTCCAGTCGGTGAGAGACTGTTAGCTTTAGACATTCAGACTTTGGAAAATCAGTTCGTGAGATTGGATATTTCCCCCATCCATGTTTTAGCTTGTACAGTCGCTCGGTCTTTCTTATTTGAGTGTATCAGAGATCGGAAGGATGATGACCCGCATTTGATGGTCCTTAGGGACACAGTTCGGCACGGTGGTTCTAAGAAGGTTACGGTTGGAGACGATGGTGTGTTGAGGATGCAGGGTCGTATATGTGTGCCCAATGTTGATGGCCTTCGTGAGTTGATTCTTGAAGAAGCTCGCAGTTCTAAGTACTCTATTCACCCGGGTGCTGCCAAGATGTACCAAGACCTGCGGCAGCACTACTGGTGGCGAAGGATGAAAAAGGACATTTTTGCTTATGTGTCTCGTTTCTTGAATTGCCAACAGGTGAAATATGAGCATCATAGACTCGGTGGTTTGCTTCAGCAGATAAAGATTCCTGAGTGGAAGTGGGAGCATATCACTATGGACTTCGTTGTTGGCCTCCCACTGACTCAGAGGAAGTTCGACGCTGCTTGGGTTATTGTGAATAGGCTGACTAAATCAGCACATTTCATTCCAGTGGCAAGTACTTATACTTCGGAGCGATTAGCAGAGGTATATATTCGAGAGATTGTTCGCCTTCACGGTATGCCCGCGTCTATCATTTCAGATCGAGGTATGCAGTTTACCTCACACTTTTGGAGGAAGTTCAGCGAGAATTGGGTACCCGAGTTGAGTTGAGCACAGCATTTCATCCTCAGACGAACGGGCAGTCTGAGCGTACTATTCAGATTCTAGAGGATATGCTCCGAGCTTGTGTTATTGACTTAAGAGGTTCTTGGGATCAATTCCTGCCGTTAGTGGAGTTTGCTTATAATAATAGCTACCAGTCGAGCATTCATATGGCTCCCTATGAGGCATTATATGGTAGATGGTGCAGGTCGCCAGTTGGATGATTTGAGCTGGGAGAGGCTCGGCTATTGGGTACAGACTTAGTTCAATAGGCCTTAGATAAGGTCAAGATTATATAGGATCGACTTCGTGCAGCTAAGTCCAGGCAAAAGAGTTATGCCGACCGTAAGGTTCATGATGTGGTATTCATGGCTGGGGAGAGGGTATTACTTCGGGTATCACCCATGAAGGGTGTTATGAGATTTTGGAAGAAGGGTAAGTTGAGCCCTAGGTATATCGGGCTATTTGAGATTCTTGATAGAGTAGGGAAGGTAGCTTATAGACTTGTGTTGCCTCCAGGGTTATCCAAAGTTCATCTGGTATTTCATGTGTCTATGCTCCAAAAATATCATGGTGACCCGTCCCACGTGTTAGACTTCAGCTCTGTCCAATTGGACAAAGATTTAACTTATGAGGAAGATCCAGTACTGATTTTAGACCGGCAAGTTCGTCAGTTAGGGTCAAAGAGTTATCCTTCAGTTCGAATGTAGTGAAAGGGTCAGCCCGTTGAGGCAGCTACTTCGGAGTCCGAGTCGGACATGCAAAGCAAATATCCTCACTTTTTTGCCAATTCAGGTAATTTTCTGTGTCCGTTCGAGGACGAACGTTTGTTTTAGAGGTGGAGATTTTGATGACCCAAAGGGTCATTTTACGAATTAAGACTCCATTCCAGGCTCATTAGCACTAAAAAGTCTAATTTTAATTACCTCGATTTGCATGTGCAGTCCGGGAGTGAAACCGTAAAGCTTTTAGGTGAAAATATGAGAAATAGTAATTTTTGGAATTTAAAATTTGGTTTTAGTTGACTTTGTTCAACATTTTGAGTAAACAAACCCGGATTTGTGTTCTGACAATCCCCAAAGGTCCGCAGTAAAATATGGGACTTGGGCATATGCCCGGAATTGAATTCCGAGGTCCCTAGCCTTATAAATCAATTTTTTTTTTAAATTGTTTTGCTGGATTTTCAATGAAATAAAGAAATGAATTAATGTTTGAAACCGTTGGTATCGGGACCTTATTTTGGTTCCAGAGCTCGATACAGATTTATTATGATATTTTAAGTCTCAACTGTGAAATTTGGTAAGAATCGAAGTTGATTTGACGTGATTTGGACATCCAATTGAAAAGTTAGAAAATTTGAAGTGTTCTTGAGAAAAATCATGAGTTTTGAGGTTAAATTCATAGTTTTAGATGTTATTTTCATGATTTGATCGCACGATCAAGTCCGTATGATATTTTTAGGCTTGTGTTCATGTTTGGTTTAGAGCCCCGAGGTCTCGGGTGAGTTTCGGGTAGGCTTCGGGATGTTTTGAACTTGTAAAAATCTGGTGTAATAGATGTTCTGGTGCGTTCCTCTTCGTGATCGCAAAGCTTCTCCCGCGATCGTGTAGAGTAGAATTTGCACTAGGGTCATTTTTTTCTACGCGTGGCCTTGAACGCAACGCAAAGCACTGGGGGGAGACCCTTCACGAACGCGGGCAGGCTCACGCGAACGCAGTGAGTTAAGTGGGCCTGCAGGAGGGCCCATTTCTTCTACGCGAACGCATCCCTTGGGCCGCGAACGCAATGGTCCCAGGTCGTAAAGCATCACGAACGCATTTGATTCCTCACGAATGCGAAGGCCAATTGGGCCTGACTCTACACGAACGCAGCAGGCCCATCGCGATCGCGATGAAGTCCTGCCCAATCATATAAAATCAGATTTTAAAACGGACAGAACCTATTTTCTTCATATTTTCGAACTACAAAGACCTATAGGCAAAGTGTTGGTAAATAATTCTAAACTCTTCTCTTTTAATTACCCAATATTTTTCATCACTTTTCAATCAAAAATCAAGAATTTTCATGATAGAAATTGGGGGTTTGGGTAGAATTAGTGAATTTTGTAAAAATGAAATTTTGACCTCGAATTGGGGTCGGATTTCAAAACTAATTTCATATTCCGGCTTGGGGGTGAATGGGTAAACGGAATTTGGTCCGAACCTCAAGTTTGGACCAAGCGGGCTCGGGGGCGATTTTTAAATTTTTTGAGAAAACTTGGGAAAATAATAATTTTTCAATAAAGTTAGTTCCTTTAGCATAAATTAATTATATTAAACTAATTATGATTAGATTCGAGCGGGTGAGAGGCAAATTCGAAGGGAAAAGCGGTAATTGAGCAGTGAGTGGCATGCGAATTTGAGGTAAGTGCTTGGTTTAACCTTGACTTGAGGGAATAGGAATCTCCAACTTAAATGCTATGTGAATTTGCATGTGTGTGGTGTATAGGTGAGGTGACGAGTATCTATGCACAATCAAATTATTATTGAACATGATCCCTTCCTTATTTCCAATTTATTTGATTCCTGGCTTAAATTGTTTTATGATCATTGATGCCTCCATGTCTAATTATTTTCATACACTTGTTCTTAAGTATTGTTCCAAGTATTTTGGAAGTGTTGGTTGTTCCCTTGGTTTCATTGTGATACATAAAGATTGAATTGGATGACACTGTTTTACGAAACATATATATTCCGGTTGGTTTCATTGTGAAATGATAATTTACGAAGTTCATGAGTTGTACAACTTTATGTTTACAATTGTTGAGACAAAAATATTGTGAAAGGTTTTGACCTGAATTGTAAAAATTTGTATAAATAAAGTGAAGTGATTTTCTGGTGGGAGCGGGTTGCACGCCGCAACAAGGAGTGATAAGGGTGGACAAGTGGGATCGGGTTGCATGCCGCAACATGAGAAATAAGGGTGAGATATATATAGGGAGGAACAATAAGGGTGGACAGGTGGGAGCGGATTGCGCGCCGCAACAAGGAGCAATAAGGGAGAATATTTATGTTTTATTGATTTTTCAAAAATAAAGATTTGGAAAACTCCCAGTTTTATTAAAAAGGTTTTCATACTCTGATTTTTACTCTGATTTAAATTGAAAATTGGAAATTTTGAGAAGATTTGATTATAGCTGATATTTGGAAAATTTATCCGAGGTGTTTTTATTTACTGTTGTAAATTACTTGTTATTTAGTTTATTAATACTTCCTTATTGTTGTATTTTATATATATATATATATATATATATATATATATATATATATATATATATTGTCACAGGTTATGTTATAATTGCCCCGCCTTAGCCTCATCACTACTTCGTCGAGGTTAGGCTCGGCACTTACTCAGTACATAGGGTCGGTTGTACTGATACTGCACTCTGCACTTCTTGTGCAGATCCAGTTACCGGCCAGAGTTAAGTTCGGGTTGTAGCTGCGCATTTTCATCAGAGACAAGAGGTAGATTTGCTGGTGTTCACAGACTCCTGGAGTCTTCTCTACACTATTTAGTTGATGTTTTATTTCATTCGAACAGACATATATACTTCTTTCAGCCCATTATTTGTAGTATTCTTAGTGGTTCGTGAATTGTGACACCAGACCTTGGGGTAGTCTTATAGCTATATAGTTAGTTCGTGGCTCGATTTAATTATTCTTTTACTATTTTATTTGTGAGGTTATTCATTGGAAATTATTAGATTTAGTTTATTTTAAATTGTCTCATTGTGTTTAAGTAAATATTCAAAGGAAAATAGATAATCAAGTTCTAACATTGGCTTGCCTAGCAAGTGTGGTGTTAGGCGCCATCACGATCCTTAAGCTTGGGAATTTGGGTCGTGACATCAGGAAAAAAGGCATCTTTTCAATAGAAATGGACAGTTGTCCTCTTATTCTCAGATATTTTCCTATTTTCAGCACCTTATCTTAACCAAATTAAGACATATGTCCCTTTTAGAAGCTTTTTCTTATTTTCCAGCCCTTAAACTTCTGAAATTAAACCTGTTTGACCCCAGATTTGACCTAAATTATTTATCTTATTACATATTGATCCCTTATCTCTATTCTAGAACATTCAAGCTATTAACAAGAAAAAGGGGGGAAACCCTGCTAATTTTTAAATCTCTGAATGCCCTGATCAAAACTAACAACTAACTTTATTCTAATTTCAGGATTTAAGACTAAGTGGCATTAGTGACAAGACTTAATTAATTCGACATCATATTGATGACCAACTACCAATTAACCAATATTTAACAGGTTTTAGCACAACATAATAAAGACTAAACTAATGAAACCTCAGTTATCTAATCAAGATATTGCTCTTAAGCCACTAAATGCAATGAACACACAAAACATTAATCACAAACAGTGAATCGATTGACTAAAATGAAGAACATGAAGGATCAAAAAGGGAGATTACCTACTGACGAACACAACCAAACTTAAGAAAATCTGACTGTTGGTCGATATAGTTCCACGAGCATTGATTCATACCTGAAAGGCAGGGCCAGTGCTACATGGAGCGATAACGACCATGGCATGCAAGGAGATCGAACACAAAGTGATACCTCAAATCTATATGGGTCTGCTGCTCTGAGCCATTGAGGTTTTGAACGGAGAAGAAGGGCCTTTGCGACAAACCTTGCCAATCAAACGGAGGTCTGACCAAATCCCGCGACCATCAAATAGTGTGAAACCAAACATCGTTCGACAACTCTTAAAAAAACTTGATTAAGGCAGGTTATAACGTAGGACATGCCCGAATTTAGAAAGCAAAAAATCAAAAGGGCAAACTAGGTTATATGGGGTTTTCGAATATGGAATTCAAGGATTTTGGGGAGGTCTTTGGAGAAATTGATGGGGGGTTAAGATTTAGGAGGGTGTGGGGATTGTGTGGTACAAATTTGGCTGGGATTGGAGACGGGCCGCCGTCGTGGGCGATTTCCGGCGGCGGCAGATGGCGGAGGTTCAGAGAGATGATGAAGAGAGGGAATGGAGAAATGTTTAGGGGTAGGGGAGATGGGTCTCCGGCACTTTTAAGGGGTTTGGGATTTCAGTTCCCAGTCGTTAATTGATCAATGGATGGGATTACTGGGGGGAGAACGGGATCGTTTGGTGTAAGGGGGTTTGGACCGGATTCGGGCTGGTTTGGAGAGGGATTGGGGCGGATTTGTGAGCAATTTGGGCCACTGAAGTTGTTTTTTGGCCCAATTAGACTAGGACCAAATAGACTCTTTATTTCTTTTTCTTTGTTTTCTTTGATTTTAAATTCTATAAAATTAATTAAAAATTCTAATTAGATTCTAACTTAATTCTAATTTGCAAAATTAACCTACTCACTATTTCTAATATTTAAATAATTAACTAACCTAAAATTAATGAAAGAAAATTAATAATTTAAAACTAAAAGCTAAAAATATGAAAACCCATGGTATTTTTTTTTTTTTGTGATTTTTGTTTAATAATGCAACTAATTCATGCGATTGAGTTCTACATGCAATCAAGATCTAAAACACTATGCAATGAAATATTGAGCATTTTTTGGTTTTTTTATGATTTTAAGATATTAAATGCACAACTAAATGCAAACAATTAATTAACAGGAAATTCCTAAAAATTAAAAATAATAATATAAAAAATCTATTTTTGTGGATTTTGTAGGAGTATTTTTGTCGGGCAAAAATCACGTCCTCACATATTCATGAAAATTCAAACAATAATATTGAGAAAAGTATAATAAATTTTTTTTAAAAAACTATTCAAGATTAATAAAATATATATTTTTTATTATTACAAAAATAAAGTAGCAGACAAAAATTTAAACAAAGTAATATGCTAATAAAGTTTTTTATTAACAATGCAATAATACTAAATATTTGATACTGTAATAAATTTGTAATATATAGAACAAAAAAGTTATTTGATGCCTATATAAGTCCCTTTAACTTAATAAAAATTTTATTCATTAAATGCAGATAAAATTATTGAAAGTAATAGAATAAATTTTAAAATAAAAAAATATTTCAAGAGTAATATATATATATATATATATATATATATATATCTTATTACATTACGAAAAGAAAGCGAACAGACAAAAGTATTAAACAAAGTAACTAATAAAAATTTTAATTAATAATGTAATAATTCTAAATATTGGATAATATAATAAAGAAAAATATAATGTATCGTATTGTATTGTACTATCCCGTACTGTATCGCTTGATGAATATAATGTTTGGATAGATTGTATCGTTTGCTATTGTTTCATGATATTACACACCAACAATAAACTTTCAATATTGTAAAAAAAAATTATAATACGGGGTAAATTATTATATAAAAAGGTAGGGTAAATGATAAAATAAAAATATTTAATAATAATGAAGGGTGAGATGAGAGAAAAAGATAAGGTAACGACGCGACCACCCCAAATCGGTCGTTACATAAAGTGACACATTTCATCATTGCGTAAAGACGGATTTAACGATACGATACAATAAAATTCAAGTAACAATCAAAATAAACATTGTATTTAAAGTAACAATATGATACAATACAATAGGTAACAACCATCCAAACAAGATGTTAGATGGCAATTGAAATTTATTAAAACAATACGATCTAACATGTTTAAATAAACCTTATCATAATTTAATTTAATTTAATTACGCGCGAGTACGACAACTAATTTCTTTCCGAAAATAGAGAGTTAGTGGTTTCCACCTAAGTGATATAAAGTGCCAAGTTTGAATGGCTATCTAGTTTTAGCTTAGAATATTTGATTTAATTAGTGCAAAAAAAGTATTTAGTCTGATTCAAACTTTATCCCTCGTATTGAGTACTTGATACTCAGGTATGCTTTGAGTAAAGGCATGAAATGAAAGCCTTACGAAGATCCAAAGTTTTCAGTCCGTATTTTTACGTTCAAAGGAGAAATTTATCCTCAGCCGCCGATGCTACACTTCAGAAAGCAGCTGAGGAAGAAGAATTCGACAGCGTTTGGGAATGCAAAGATTCAAATATTCTACCCTTTTTGCACCGCGCAGTACAAGAATGCGCAAAGGGAAGTACTGCAATGAATGGAAAATCTGTGCATTCCCAGATCATAAAGTTTGGATATGAAGCAGATACATTGACAACAAACATGCTCATAAATATGTATTCGAAATGCGGTCTTGTTGATTTTGCTCGTAAAGTGTTCGACGAAATGCCTCATAGAACTCTTGTTTCTTGGAACACCCTGATGGGTTCGTATATACAGAACAAAGATGGAGAAGAAGTTCTTCATCTTTTCGTTCAAATGCAAAGGGAAGGGACGCAGTTTAGTGGGTTCACAGTTTCAGGTGTTCTTTGTGCTTGTGCTGCCAAATTTGCTGTTTTAGAAAGCAAACAATTGCATGCTTTTGCACTTAAGGTATCACTAGAATCAAATGTTTTTGTGTCTACTGCTTTGCTTGATGTTTATGCTAAATGCGGGTTGATGAACGATGCTTTTCGGGTTTTTGATTCCATGCCTGAGAGGAATGATGTTACTTGGAGTTCAATGGTTGCTGGGTATGTCCAAAATGAGCTATATGAGGAGGCTATAATGTTTTTTCACAGACTACAAAGATCCGGGGTCGAGCATAATCAGTTTACGCTTTCTTCTGTGATATCTGCCTGTGCTGCATTGGCTGCTTTGTTAGAAGGGAACCAAGTTCATGCTATAGTCTGGAAAACTGGTTGTGGTGCCAATGTTTATGTAGCTTCCTCTCTTGTAGACTTATATGCAAGATGTGGATGTATTAACGAAGCCCATATTGTGTTTTCAAACGCTGAGGTGAAAAATGCTGTAATATGGAATTCAATGATTTCTGGCTTTGCTAGAAATGCGCGACCTTTAGAGGCTATGACATTGTTTGAGAAAATGCAGTTAGCGGGATTATACCCGACTGAAGTGACTTATGTCTCGGTTCTGTCTGCTTGTGGCCATATGGGTTTGGTTGACAAGGGGCGGATATATTTTGACAAGATGAAGAAAGAGCATAACTTATCTCCCAATGTATATCATTATTCATGTATGGTTGACATTCTTGGTAGAAAAGGCCTGGTTGAAGAAGCTAAGGATTTGATAGAAAATATGCCCTTTGCTGCAACACCTTCCATGTGGGGTTCTGTCTTGGCATCTTGCAGGGTCCATGGAAATGTTGAGGTAGCTGAAATTGCTGCTAAACATCTGTTTGAGCTCGAGCCTAATAATGCTGGAAACCACGTCTTGCTTTCAAATATATATGCTTCGAAGAGGAGGTGGGGCGATGTTGCATCAACAAGAAAGCTTCTTAAAGACAGCGAAGCAAAGAAAGAAAGAGGCAAGAGTTGGATACAGATAAAAGACAAGGTTCACACATTCATGGTCGGGGAGAGAAATCATCAAAGCATTGCAGAGGTTTATTCAAGATTGGATGAGTTGTTGATAGGTATGGAGAAGTTAGGGTACAAAGGTAAAGCTGAACATGACCTGCACGATGTGGAAGAGAGCAGAAAACATGAGCTTCTGCGGCATCATAGTGAGAAACTTGCTTTTACATTTGGGTTGATGTGTTTGCCTTCAAATGCTCCTATAAGAATTATGAAGAACCTCAGGATCTGTGGGGACTGTCATTCTTTTATGAAGTTTGCTTCAAAAATAACAGGGAGGGAAATAATTGTCAGAGATGTTAATCGCTTTCATCATTTTACTAATGGATCATGTTCATGTGGAGAATTTTGGTAAAGGATGTAACTTCTTAGGATTTAAGATCCCCTTCTCTGAACCAAGGACCAAAATGGTTGAAAATTAGTTAGAAACCTGGTTCCTTTAGATCTGACCATGTATGGGAAATCAGAGGCATTTTATAGCAGAGAAGTTTATTACTATCTATTATCTCAACATAATGGCTTTACAACAAGAAGCTGGTGAAAATCCATTTTTCCTCTGAGCATTTGATGTGATCACAAACTATGTAAGCAAGCTGGACTCTGGGCAATGCCTTTCCCAAAATGATGATTAGCAAAGGCCATCAGCTACATCTTATAGCACCGCCAGTTAGATTCTTAAGGCATCCAGCCAGGGGTAAGAAGGCATGGCACTTGCATACCGTCATTCCTCTTGTCAACAGTAAAGTGTGGTGAGTGACTTTTTTTCCCTTATAAGGTACAATTCTCTACTTTTCTCTATTTTGAGAAATTCGTTTTTCATTCTTAGCTTGTCAGGATTCTGAAATTTAGCTAGCTGACTGACAGCTTTTTTGTCTTCTTTTCGGAATAACTTAGCAAGAACCAGACATAGTACTTGGTTATTCTTATCATTAGTATTTTTACTTATCAAAAACTAAACTTTTCGTTATTAAGATAGCTGAGGTTTGAAAGTATTGCTATTATTTGTTGTATTAGAGTGTAGGAAAAAGAACTGGTCCAATGTGTAAGACACCTGCATTATACGGACTGGTAAAGTGGAAGCATTTACCTTAAGAGGTTCGGGGGGGTTAAGACAGAGGCATAACCAACACTTGATTTCTTCACTCATCTGTGCGTTCCAAATGCATAACATTGTAAAGTTAAACACATTCTTCATTCTCAAGATGCTGCCTTTTGTTAGGTTTAGCCGACACTTAGTTTTTTCCACTGATCTGCATGCACAACTTTGTTTAAGTCAAACACAATCTTCATTCTCAAGATGCTGCCTTTTTGTAGATTAAGTCAAATCTCATAAGACATTCTTAACTTTCTCATGAAGGCTTTATGCAGTGAGATCGCATGTAGATTGACATCTTTTGTTTGACAAGAAGATTGACATCTTTTTTTTGATAAGAAGATTGACATCTTATTGAAAAAGGCAAAACTATTCCTCAGTGTTGCATTGTGTGTAGAAGTATTTGCAGTACCTGTTAGAAGCCAATGACGGAGATATTCAACGAAATTAGGAATAAAACACAATGAGAAAGTCATTTTCCCCCATTTGATGGAAATATCAACCAAACACCAGAAAATGACTTCCTTATGGAAGTACTTTTATGGAATAACTGCCATTGTACCAAACACATGCTGAGAGTATGTCGATTAAGCCCTAGGCCTAATTTCTAAGGTGATTCACTAGGAGAGCGTTCTCTTTTCTTTGTTCCTACAATATAAATGGGCTACAGAACCTCCCTTGTTTTTCTAATTATGGTAGTCAATAGAGACAAACTGATCATAATAGGAGAACCTTTTTTGTTTGTTTGTTACGAAAGCCACTGATTTGAAGTTTCTTCTTGATTAGGAAACATGAAGTCTAACCAGCACAATCCACTTTATATAAGCTTTGTCTAAACAATGCTATCCCAATTGATTATAAATATCTTCATTTGTATTATGTATTTAATATAATAAGATCAAAGAATATCTCTACTTCTAAAGCCTCTCCATTGTCAAGGATTTAATGGAGAGGCAGAACTTAGTTGTTTCCTTTACATGCATGAACTTTTATGTTTAGGTGTATGTTTATTTATTTAAGAGTTTTCTTTTTTAAATGGAAGTGTTAGGAAACTAACTTTTCAATAAAATATTGTGATTTAAGTACTCTAGTAGATGTAGAAGGTGCTCATGTACCTGTTTTACAGGGTCAGTGGTGGCAAGTCAGTGTCACCAAAGGAAAGTTATCCAGGCAGATGATCAATTAGATGAATCACCGACTCCCCAAGAATTCTATTGTCCTTGTGAAAACAAGGAAACAGTGGATGCTTCATGATTCTGGAACCAGATTCCATGAAAATTCTATTGGCTGCCACAACTGCTGCTTTCCAACTATTTTCAGGTGAAAATTTTGGAGGTTGAGAATGTGTGTCACAGCAATGCGACCTCTTGACCTAATGATCTTCTCACCTAGCAGGAGGGATCATAGTTACTTTTGATGCTTTTGGATCGAACAAGAAATGATAGCTTGACAGTAATGAGTACGGTGATGGCCTGGTTGGCGAACATAAAGAAATGCTATTGGCTTGATGAATTCCAAGAACAACTTCCTAGCTAGGAGAGCTGCAAAGCTCATTTACTTTCCTGAATTTTATATATATCATTCGCAACGGGGGCTACAGCCTACATTAGTTGAATCATCATCAAATCATTAGCAAGGGGCAAGTGGGAGAAAGGATATGATATATGGACTAATGGGAAGGGACTTCCTTCTAGGACCAAGTTCAAGTCATGAACATTGCCAAAAAAGATGTACAGTTGTTTAAGCATAACTGGTATGGGAAGATTTTATTCTACATGCTCTTCATAACCCGTGTTAAAGTCATTAGGGGTTGATATCAAACAATTACACATTTGAGTCTTGCACTAGTACAAGAAGTTCTGGTTCTTTCTTCAATGATTTACATTAGAAGTGAAGGGAAATTTTATTTGACTATTTTTTTTTTTATAAGATAAATGATTATAGTCTCTAATCAACTGGTTTTCCGTTTCTTCCAATTTGCTGCTTGATGTGCTTGCACAGGCAGATTTAGTTGATTATCTGAGTTTTCATCGCCAAGGGTCTTTTGGAAACAGCCTATCTACCCTCTCGGGGTAGGAGTAAGGTCTGCGTACACATTACCCTCCCCAGACTCCACTAATAAAATTTCACGGGGTCGTCGTTGTTGTACACATTTTACTTTTGTATGCTATGATTTAACATTTTATGTTTTATTTTTTGCTTGATCATGGGTCCTTAATTTGAATTTTAAAGCGTCCCATTATAATGTTTGAATTTGTTACCTTTTATATTTTTAGGAATCATAAGTAGGGGGGGCATGTGGGCTGGTCCCGGGCTTAAGTGAGCCAGCCCAAACGGTCTCGGTCCCGGGCCGATCCCAAACTAAACCGGCCAAACGGTCCCGGTCCTGTGGTCTTTTTGTAGGAACCGGTCCGGAGTCGGGCCCACGAACTAATGGTCCCGGGCTAAACGGTCCCGGCCCGCGAGCTAAGTGGACCCAACAGATACTTTTTTTTTATATATAGAAATTAGAGACAAAAAGATGTTAAAAAAGTATCTAAGACAATTCCTTGTAAATTTTATTATAAAATTGTGACCAAAATACAGGCGAAGCAGCATCCTCCGCAAGTTCAGCTAGCATTTTTTCGTAAGCTTCGTCTACCTCTGGTTGTGATTCAGCAAGTCCAAAATTTTTTCTTTCCAAATGAATCCAATCTTTGAAAAGTATTTTCAAGCTCTCCCTCATAGACGCTCTATAATCACCGAGTTGAAGTTTTGCTTGACTGAAAGCGCTCTTTGATGCCACTGTTGAAGCTTGAATAGTTAAAATGTCTTGGGTCATCGTTGAAAGAACCGGAAAGTATTTTTCTTTGTCCTTCCCCCATTCTAAAAAATTAAAAGAGTCGTCGGGATTCACTTCCTCAATTCCCTGTGACAAATAAATTTCAAGCTCATTTAGTTGTGAAAAATCATTACTACTAGAACCTTGAGAACTCATAAACCCCGCTCAAGAACTAAGTGCTTTTACTCTCGTAGTTCTTTTAGATGATTGAGAATCAGAAGAAGGAGTTGAAATATTTGGTCTAGCATGATTTAATGCAACTTGATAAGCATTATAAATTGTTTGAGCATTTATTCTAATTGAGGATATTGCTTCCGGAAGTTGAGACAACTCCTCATCTTCAAGTACTAAACCATTATAAACAGTTTCATGCCAAAATTGAGGACCTCCTAATTTAATACAAGGATTTAACAAAGCAGCAACACCATAAATAGGGGGAATAGGGAAAAAATATTTCTTACTTCTTTCTCATAGAATCAATAGCAAGTTTATAAATTTCTCCACCCTCTAAAAAATGAACAAATAAATTTGCAAGTTCTGCAATATAAACTAAACAGTTAGAAATAGTAGGATAATGCCCAGAAAATTCATTTGTAGCAATATGAATTTTTTCTAGAAAATCTACAAGCATTTTAATATTAGCCCAATCTCAATGCGTAAGGTGTTCATTATCATCACTTACGGGTGCATTAAACATTGAGTTTATGGGGTTTCTATATTCATATGCAACAACCAAACTTTCATACATCTAATTCCATCTAGTTGGATAAGGTTTAGGAACTTTTCTTTCTCTTAGGCCAAATTCATCGCATCTTTTAAAATATTCTTTAAGTCTACTTCTACGATTTGAATAAAAAATCCAGTTAAGAGCCATTTTAACCTTTTCAATTTCAATATTTAAAATTCTCATATCATCACCCACAATTAAATGGTAAATATGACAAATACATCTAGCATGAAAAATGTTACTAAATGCAGGATTTAGCATAATGGTAAGCAAGGATATGGCATTTCTGTTACTAGTAGCATTATCCATTGAAACTGACATTATTTTATCATTAATGCAAAAATATCTACAAATATTAGTAATTGTGCTAGCAATAAACTGTGATGACCTAAAAGGTCATCTTATGTTTTAGAACTCAATCCTGCGCTCTTAAGCCTTAAAAATCTCATTTTGATCCTTTTCGATTTGCGTGCACAGTCCGGGCGTGTTTCCCGAAAGATTTTATGTAGAAAGTTGATAAAAATAAGAATTTTTCCTTAAAAGTAGATTTGAGTTGACTTCGATCAACGTTTTGAGTAAACAGACCCGGACCCGTATTTTAACGGTCCTCATGGGTCCGTATTAAAATATGGGATCTGGGCGTATGCCCGGAATCGAATTCTGAGGTCCCTAGCTTGAGTTATGAATTTTTATTGAAAATTAAAAGTCTGAAAATCTATGATTTTAAGAATATATTGATGTTTGGCATTTTTTATATCGGGTCCTTATTTTGGTTCCAGAGCTCGTTATAAGTTCAATATAATATTTATGACTTGCCAGTGAATTTTGGTAAGAAACGGAGTCAGTTTGACGTGATTCGGACGCTCGGTTGTGAAAATAGAAATTCTAAAGCTTTCTTGAAAATTTCATTCAATTTGGTGCTAAATTCGTAGTTTTAGGTGTTCTTTTGGCGATTTGGTCACGCAAGCAAGTCCGTATGATATTTTCAGACTTGTGTGCATGTTTGGTTTGGAGCCCCGAGGGTTCGGGTAAGTTTCAGATAGGCTATGGGATGTTTGGACTTAGAAAATCTGGTGTGAGATTGTTGTATCTGATGTCTGATGCATTGTGCTTCGCGATCGGGTAGTCACTCTTGCGATCGCGAAGGGGGATCTGGGCTGGAGAGGATTTTTCTTCTTCGCGAACGCGAACACGGAGCGATGGGGGCTTGACCTTTCGCAAACGCGACCAACCCAACGCGAACGCGATGCTTTAGGAACGTGGGGGAGGAGGTCAGTTATTCTTCATCACGAACGCGAGCGAAGGCTTGCGAACGTGAAGGCCAGGGGGCGTAGCCTTCGCGAACGCGGTGGAAATTCCGTGATCGCATAAATCTTTAGGAAGCTTCTCTTGGCGACGCGACAGTGTCCTCGCGAACGCGATGAACACTGTCCCCAGCTATTAAACAGTCCCATTATGGGACTTAGGCCATTCTTTCAAATTTTAAAAAGCCAAACGACCTAGAGGTGATTCTCTCAAGCTAATTTCTTCCCCAAAGTGTTGGTAAGTGATTTTAAACCATTTTCTTTCAATTACCTATTGAATTCCATGAATTTTCAACCTAAAATCTAGGATTTCCATGGTAGAAATTGGGGGTTTGGGTAGAATTAGAGATTTTTGGGAAATTAGGATTTAGACCTCAATTTGGGGTCGGATTTTGAAACTAATTGCATATTCGGGCTCCGGGGTGAATGGGTGAATGGATTTTGGTCTGAACCTCGAGTTTTGACCAAGCGGGCCTGGGTTTAATTTTTTGACTTTTGGGGGGAAAGTTTGGGAAAACTAAATTTATGCATTGTAATTGATTCCTTTAGCAATATTTGATGTTATTAAGTTAATTATGGCTAGATACGAGTGGTTTGGAGGTGGAATCTAGAGGGAAAACGGTAATTGAGCAGTGAGTGGCATGTGGATCGAGGTAAGTGTTGTGTCTAACTTTGACTTGAGGGATTAGGAATCCTTGCCTTAATTGTTATGTGAAAATCATGTGAGCGGTGTATATGTGAGGTGATGAGTACTTATGCGCTGCCAACTTACCTGTTTTGCATGTTTCCTTCCTGTTCTCCTTATATTGTTTCTTTCCCTGCTTTAATTGTTACATGCCTACTTGTAATTCCATGCCTAACTGCTACCTGTTGGATATTGTTTTCTCCTTGTTGAAGATATTTGTTATCCTGTAGTTTCATTGTCCCCCATTACTTGCTTAAGTTGTTCTTATCGGTATTTTAATGATATTCTGGTTTGGTCTCGATGATTAGTATTTCTTGTGTAAAGTATCATTGAGTACAAGCTTTTCATTTGTCCTGTTCTGAAGTTTAAGTATTGAGAAGGTCTTGTGTTAAATTGTGAAATTTCTATACTTCCTGTGTAATTGATATGAATATGGTGGGATCGGGTTGCACGCCCCAACATGTGGAATAAGGGTGAAATATTGAGGAGGAATAAGGGTGAATTGTTATTATACGGTGGGATCGGGTTGCACGCTGCAACAGGTGTAATAAGGGTGGAATGTGGTGATATAAGGGTGAACTGTGATTATGTTTATTATGATATGGTGGGATCGAGTTGCACGCCCCAACAGGTGGAATAAGGGTGAAATATTGAGGAGGAATAAGGGTGAATTGTTATTATACGGTGGGATCGGGTTGCACGCCGCAACAGATGTAATAAGGATGGAATGTGGTGATATAAGGGTGAATTGTGATTGTGTTTATTATGATATGGTGGGATCGGGTTGCACGCCGTAATATTTTACCTATATTTTATTATTTATGATATTAAGAAGAAATATGGGAGGATTGTGATATGTATGGTGGGATCGGGTTGCGCGCAGCAACAATTTATGTGTTTATGCTCTTTCTTTGACTGTGTGAGTTGTACGGTAGCTTTGAATTGCACTTAAGGATTGGTTATAGTTGAACACTGATGAGACACGTTGGATGTTGTATTATTCCTTGAAAGTTACTATTTTTACGTTATTCTGCCTTCTTTTCTTTCATTATTGTTCACTGTATACAGGTTTTATTGTGAGTGTCCCGCCGTAGCCTCACCACTCCTTCGTCAAGGTTAGGCTCGGCAGTTACCAGTACATGGGGTCGGTTGTACTAATACTGCACTCTGCACTTCCTGTGCAGATTTTGGTGCTGGACCGAGTTGACTCTGAGTTAGCTGATGGCTTCATCTGATCCGAGACTCAAGGTAGTCCTGTCGGCGTTCACAGGCCCTGAAGTCCCCATTTATCCTCTCTATTTACTGTTTTTCTTTTATTCAAATAGTTGTACTTCTTTGGAACAAATGTTTGTAGTAAATATTAGAATGTTCGTGGATTGTGACTCCAGATTCTGGGTAGTTGTGTATAAATGTTAAGACTATTGTAGATTTTCGCATTTTTTTGTTTACTATTTTAGCTTAATTACACTGAAGGGGTTTAGAAATGGCTTAATGGTCTCTAATGTTGTCTTGCCTAGCAAGTAAAATGTTAGGCGTCATCACGGCCCCGACGGTGGGAATTTCGGGTCGTGACAAGTTGGTATCAGAGCACCAGGTTGCCTAGGTCTCACAATTCACGGACAAGCTTAGTAGAGTCTGGGGGATCGGTACGGAGACGTCTATACTTATCTCCCAGAGGCTATAAATTCAGGAACAAATTTCACTTTTATTCAACTCTATCATGCGATTTTGTTTTCTTAATACTGATTAAACTCCCCTACTCTTATTCACTCGCAGATGGCGAGAACGCGTACCGCTTCTTCAGCTGAGCAGCAGCCAGAGCCTCCAACAGCAGCTCCTACGAGGGGCAAAGGTCGCGCTAGGGCCGAGGCAGGGGCAGGGCTCATCCCAGAGCCCGAGAAGCAGCCCCAACCATGGAGCCTCTAGTAGAGTTCGATGAGGAGGTTCCAGTTGAGACCATTCCTTCCGGACTAGCTCAGGTCTTGGAGGGGTTTATTGCCACCCCAGTGCTTCAGGATGCTTTGGTTCGATTGGTGGGCCTTATGGAGAGTGGCCCAGACTGGCGCATTCCCCATGGCACTAGTCGTATCTCAGGCTAGAGGAGGAGCCTAGACTCCTGCTACGCACACTCCGAAGCAGATGGCTCTCCAGTTTCAGACTCCAGCAACTCATCCAGTCGGAGTAGTTCAGCCGGTTGCTGCGGCATATCCCAATGATGGGTCAGCTATGTCTTATGAGTCTTTGTGGAGATTGGACAGGTTTACTAAGCTCTTTCCAGTCCATTTCAGTGGTGCTACTTTAGAGGATCCCCAGGAGTATCTTGATAACTGTCATGAGGTTCTTCGGAACATGGGTATATTGGAGACCAATGGGGCTGACTTTGCTGCTTTTCATGTGACTGGTTCCGACAAGAAATGGTGGAGGATTATTTGTTGACCAGTTCTCTCATTCTTCTTAGAGAAGTTTCTGCCTATCACCTTGAGAGAGGAGCCCCGCCGTTAGTTCGAGTGTCTCCAGCAGGGCAACATGACCGTTACTCAGTATGAGACCCGTTTTGTGGATTTGGCCCATCATGATATTCTTCTGCTTCCTACTGAGAGAGAGAAGGTGAGGAGGTTTATTTAGGGACTTGCTCAACCTATTAGATTGCAGATGGCTAAGGAGACTGGGAGCGAGATTTCTTTTTAGGAGGCTGCCAATGTCGCCAGACTAGTCGAGATGGTTCTTGGACAGGGAGGTCAGGGGTCAGACAAGAGACCTCATCATTCCAGTGGATTCAATGGCGCCTCATTTGGAGGCAGGGGTACTTTTGGTAGAGGCCATCCTCCCAGGCTTTTCCATTCAACGCTTCAGGCATCCCACAGTTCTTCAGGGAGTCGTGGTCCTTATATGCCTCCTTCTCGACAGCCAACCTATAGTGCACCACCAGCTCCTATCAATGCACCTCCTATTCAGAGTTATTACCGTGGTCAGCCGGCCCGTTCGGGTCAGTTTCAGTTTCTACAGCCACAGTATCAGGATGGATGTTTCGAGTGTGGTGGTTATGGGCATATCAGGAGGACCTGTCCAAGATTATTGGGTGTTCAGCCACAGCATCAAAGTTCTTGTGCCATGGTTCTGGCACCAGTTGTTGCACCGCCTGCGCAGCTAGCCAGAGGCAGGGGTTAGAAAATTAGAGGTAGGGGCCAGATTGTTAGAGGTGGAGGTCATGCTGTTAGAGGTGGAGGCCCGCCAGCTAGAGGTCGTCCTAGGGATATGGTTCAGAGTGGTGGGCCCCAGCCCCGATGTTATGTTTTTCCAGCCAGACCTGAGGCTGAGTCATCTGATGTTGTTATTACAGGTACTGTTTCAGTTTGCAATAGAGATGCTTCAGTTCTATTTGATCCGGGGTCTACTTACTCTTATGTGTCATCCTATTTTGCATTATATTTGGTTGTGCCTCGTGATTCTTTGTGTGCCCCTGTATATGTGTCCACACCTGTGGGGGATGCTATTGTTGTAAATCGTGTATATCGTTCGTGTGTGGTCACTATTGGAGTCTTGAGACCAGTGTAGATCTTCTACTCCTCGATATGGTGGATTTCGATGTTATATTGGGTATGGATTGGCTATCACCTTATCACGCTATTTTGGATTGTCACACCAAGACAATGACCTTAGCCTTGCCGGGGTTGCCTCGATTAGAGTGTAGAGGGACTCCTAGCCATTCTACCAATAGGTTAATCTCTTATATGAAGGCTCGGCGTATGGTCGAGAAGGGGTGTTTGGCTTATTTAGCTTATGTTCGTGATTCTAGTGAGGAGGTTCCTTCTATGGATTGTGTGCCTGTTGTTCGTGAGTTTCTAGAGGTATTTCCTGCAGACTTGCCGGGGATGCCACTCGACAGGGATATTGATTTGGCTCCGGGCACTCAGCCCATTTCCATTCCGCCATACCGGATGGCCCCACTAGAGTTGAAAGTATTGAAGTAACAGTTGCAGGATTTGCTTGATAAAGGCTTCATTAGACCTAGTGTCTCGCCCTGGGGTGCACCGGTGTTTTTTGTGAAGAAGCATGATGGGTCTATGAGGATGTGTATAGATTATCGGTAGTTGAACAAAGTCACCATCAAGAACAAGTATCCATTATTGAGGATTGATGATTTATGTGAACATCTTCAAGGTGTTTTAGAAGATTGATTTGAGATCTGGCTACCATCAGTTGAGGATTAGGGCATCTGATGTCCCTAAGACAACTTTTCGGATGCGGTATGGGCACTATGAATTTCTGGTGATGTCCTTTGGTTTGACCAATGCCCCAGCAGCATTTATGGACTTGATGAACCGAGTGTTCAAGCCTTATTTGGACTCCTTTGTGATTGTGTTTATTAATGACATCTTGATATACTCCCACAGTAGGGAGGAGCACGAGCAGCACCTTAGTATAGTGCTCCAGACTCTGAGGGACAGTCAGTTGTATGCTAAATTTTTGAAGTGCGAGTTTTGGTTGGATTCAGTTGCTTTCTTGAGCACGTTGTATCAGTAGAGGGAATTCAGGTAGATACTAAGAAGATTGAGGCAGTCCAGAACTGGCCTAGACCCACTTCAACCACGGAAATCAGGAGCTTTTTGGGTTTGGCAGGATATTATCGTCGATTTATGGAGGGGTTTTCATCTATAGCAGCCCCGTTGACTAGGTTGACCTAGAAGGATTCCTCGTTCAGATGGTCAGACGAGTGTGAGGCGAGCTTCAGAAGCTCAAGACAGCTTTGACTACAGCATCGGTGCTGGTGTTACCATTAGGTTCATGATCTTACACGGTATATTGTGATACCTCATGTGTTGGGCTTGGAGCAATATTGATACAGGAGGGCACGGTGATTGCATATGTGTCTCGAAAGTTGAAGGTTCATAAGAAGAATTACCCTGTCCATGATTTAGAGTTGGCAACCATTGTTCATGTGCTGAATATTTGGAGGCACTATCTTTATGGCGTGTCGTGTGAGGTTTTCACGGATCATCAAAGCCTTCAGTATTTGTTCAAGCAAAAGGATCTCAATTTGAGGCAAAGGAGGTGGTTAGAGCTATTGAAAGACTATGATATCACCATATTGTACCACGCCGAGAAGGCCAATGTGGTGGCCGACGCATTGAGTATGAAGGCGGCAAGTATGGGCAGCCTTGCATTCATTCCAGTCGGTGAGAGGCCGTTAGCGTCAAATGTTCAGACTTTGGCCAATCAGTTGGTGAGGTTGGATATTTCAGAGCCCAGCCGTGTTGTAGCTTGCACAGTCGCTCGGTCTTCCTTTTTTGAGCATATCAGAGATTGGCGGTATGATAACCCTCATTTGTTGGTCCTTAGGGAAACAGTTCGGCACGGTGGTGCCAAGCAGGTTGCTGTTGGAGATGACGGGGTTTTGAGGATGCAAGGTCGTGTGTGTGTGCCTAATGTTGATGGGCTTCGTGAATTAATTCTTGAGGAGGCTCACAGTTCTCGGTATTCTATTCACCCGGGCGCCGCCAAGATGTACTAGGAATTGCGGCAGCACTATTGGTGGAGGAGGACAAAGAAGGATATAGTTGCTTATGTAGCTCGGCGCCTGAATTTTCAGCAGGTGAAGTATGAGCATCAGAGATCTGGTGGTTTGCTTCAGTAGATAGATATTCCTAAGTATAAGTAAGAGCGTATCACTATGGAGTTTATTGTTGGACTCCCACGGACTCGGAGGAAGTTTGATGCCGTTTAGGTCATTGTGGATAGGCTGACTAAGTCAGCACACTTCATTCCTGTGGCAGTTACCTATTCTTCGGAGCGGTTGGCATAGATTTATATTCGTGCGATCGTGCGACTATCGCGTCCCTTTTTCTCGCAAAATCGGGTTTCGGCACGTGACAACTCTTTTAAGGAAGGGTGTTTAAAGAGAGTCGCCACCTAACGGGTTTGAGGTGCTTTAGGGCACCTATTTGCAAATAAATCAAGTTTGACCAGTTTGCGTCACCAAAGATCGAGTAAGGACTCAAATTACCTCGAGGAGAAGGTGTTAGGTACTCCTCGAGGTCCACAACTGTGGGTCCCGGCCAAACTCGAATTACATGAATTAGTCTAAACAAAATAAAATTTGGGCAAATAAACCAATAATTGATTTTAAAACAAAGGTGGGGGTCCTAATTTTTTTAGCCTAAAGGATCACCCCATGCAATATAAATAATACTTCATAACTCCCTCAAGGTTGGGTGTTACTCGTATTATTCAGCGAGCACAGACTATCATCTCCTGTTACCCGATTACTATCTTTAAGTTGTTTACCTAAAGCGCACCAGTTGATTCTAAATCGTACTCTATGCGTGCCCTACCCGTCCCACACCTAGGGTCCAGGAGGCATTTGGACCTCTATCTCGGGATGGTTCTAGACTTAACTTAGGTTGCTCAGAAAGAAGAAAACTAGGCATCATAAAAAAACAATTTGGACTTTCATGTATAAGCAAATAAGGGCTCAAGTTGACCTCCTCACTTAGACAACAAATGCACGCAAACTAATTAACATTTGACATTTGCAGATTTTAAACAAGTTAAGGTTGTTAAATCCTATAGGCATGATCTCTATGTGATTCTAGATTTTAATAAGCGAGCAATTTCATATGTAAAAGCCATTTTCCTTAATACGATTTCTAAAAGACTATGCATTTGCTTACTGATTATAAGTATAAGAGATTAAACCTATAGGCATGATATTTATGTGTTTTTATGCAGTAACTAGCGAGGGTAATCGTAGGAATATATTCAGAACTGCTTAGTCGAATCCTATAGGCATGGTCTCTAATAAGGGTAATTAGCACAGTGTTGAAAGCACTTGAAAAAAAACGAGCAGGACAATAATTAAGACTGATTTTAGACCTTATAGGCAGGATTTCTATAGTCATAATTAAAACTGACTTTAGATCTTATAGGCATGGTATCTAAATTATAGATTATATAGCATGTAAATCAACAGAATCCTATAGAGCCTAATGCATATGCACATTGAGATATTGGTCATTTAATCTCCAATAGTCATGGTTTCTAACAGGTAAAAGCAGAACACATTGACCAAAGTAGAGAACCTATAGATAGGATTACTAACACATAATAATTGAACATGTTTGAGCAAAATAACACATTTGAGAAAAATAGAACACCTAGAGGCAAAATCTCTACCCATTTTAATGCAAGTGTTAAGATAAACCCCATTTTTCCCAACTTTACTAATACCCCAAATGTTATTACATCAATTATTACAGACCCAAAACGAATGGAATAAATTACAGAGTAAAATAACAATAGGGAGCCTACAACAAGCTCAAAGATATACTCAGCCAGGCCAGACCTTCATTGTCATGGTTCACAACAACCCATAAATTACATCTTCATTGACATAAGGCACCCAGAAACCAATTGATTCACCCAGTAGGTAGAAAACAGAGTTGAGAATATTGAACCAATACCCTAGTGTGTCAGAGTTCTCAAGGACTTCAAGAACCCAAGGCAGTGCTCACACTAGGAAGGTCAAAGGATAGAACCTAAGTAGCCTTGGCTTTCAGCCAGCTAAGAATAAGAACTCAAAGAGACCAAGTAGTAAAGGAATAGACTAAGGTTAAGAGATAGCACCGAGGGATACAAACAGATTCAAGTTGAGCACATAAAACAGGTAATACAACATGCTTGGGTTTTAAGAACATACTTTAGCAAAGTTTCAAAAGAACAAATTCAACACATAATACATATGTTACCAAGACACGTTTGCTAATGAGAAGTGAAAAACATGTTAATGACAGGTAAATGGAAATGAAATAACAAAGATTTGGTAACTCACCAGTTAAGTTAAAACAAGAAAGAAAAGAAGTCCACAGTGTTATGAATATCAACAAAAAAGCAAGAACCCAGAATTTCTGGCCTTGGCTTTCAGCCGGCTAGAAAGCAAAGTGCAGAATAAGATTATTAAAGAGCAAAGAGCACACAACTTTAAAATTTCAGTAGATTTCTTAATGATTCCAGACTATTTCAAAGGGGAATGGGGAGGGGTTTATATAGCAGTAGAAATCAAACACCCAAACAAGGAAAATCATCAGCCAGACACTAGAAAGGAAAGCAATTGAAATCAGTTAGGAAAAGAGGGAAATTCCAAAACCCTAATTTTAGGGAAAGTACAAAAATCGGCAGAAATCTAAAATAAATAAAAATCAAATGTTGCATAAAATAAGATGAACATAGACAGAAATATCACTTAAAATCAAAGAACCAAACCAGATTTGTTTCAATCTGAAAGAGATCTGAAATCCTAATTTTTAGGGTAAGTACGAATCAACGGAGATACACAAAGATTCATAGCATAATAGAACAAGAATGAACACAGACTGAATAGTGGAAAGGTCAAGAAGTTGAACCAACTTTTGTTCGATTATGATGATATTCGCTTTCCATATTTAGGCAAGCGGTATAAAGAAGGATCCAGTACCAAGGGGGAGTCGAATATGGTAGGAAATAACCGTATAATCCCATGTCCGGTGGGATTAGGAGAGGTATTTGGGAGAAGACGGCTATGATTTGGGCAGAGAAGGGGGAGTTTGAGATAATTCAAAGGTGGCGGGTGGTGAAGAGTGATTAGGGTTATGGGGTGTTAGGTTAATTAAAAGGGGCGGGGTAATATGGGTCGTTGATCTCAGAGATTAACATCCATGATTAGTTGGGGGTTCTGGGTCGGGTTGGTTTAACTGGTTGGGTTGGGGGTTATTTGGTTTGGGCTCAAAGGTTATTGGGCTGGGACCGGGTAGTTTAGGTACGAAATTAAGGTAAATTTGGGGCCAGATTTTAAATACTCAATGTTTAATAAATAAAGAATTTATAAAAGTAAATAATAAATATAAAAAATATCATTTGTGCTCTAAAATTATAAAAAATAACTACTTAACATTATAAAAATATAAAAATTCATTTTCTGCATAGATAATGTAATTATACACGCATATGGGCTATTATTGCAAAAATATGTAATTAGCCTTAAAATGTAAATGTAATTATAAGAAATGCACTGAAAAATATTTAAAACTTCACATTGGTACAAATGATAAGTTTAGATGATTAAATCATCATAAAAATAATTTGAAGGATAATTATTGGATATTTACAAAATGAAATGCAGAAATAAATTGATTTAAAGCCTTTGAAAATTATGGAAAATTATGAAAATACTTGTGTGTGCTTATAAATAAAATGATGATGCATATGCACTATTTTGAAAGTGTATATATATATGATGAAAAAATTGGGTATCAACAGCTGCCCCTTTTTACCCTGGAATGATGAAAGAATTGTCAGGTAAAAAAATGATGACCGATTTTGATCGAATGGGGTGATTTTAAAAATAAAGTCCGAGCCCTGGTTTCTGAGTTTCCTACATATTCATGGTTTTACAGGAATTAGACCATGTGTAGTTCTGGATTCGATAGTGGGATAAACCGATGGAGTTGTTGTAGGAACGGACAAGCTTTTCTGGACAGCACGATATCGGGATTGTGAATGGATGTATCTGGGAATGGTTATGGATATTTTAATGGTTATGAGATGGGAATGGGTAGCGGACGGTGGTTGGTTACGTTTGAAATAATTGCGGCTATGAACGTTGAACGGAAACCGGAGCGAAGATTTCTCCCTTTATGAGAACGGTTACTTCCTGGATCACCTGTGAAACTTAAAACACGGTGCATGAAAATATATATGATTATTGAGAGAATTTAGACATGATGCAAATTCCCTTTGGACCATGAGAGTTGTCTTTGGACGATGAAGATGGTGTCTGTTGGTTGATTTCCCAATGCTCACGCAAGTGTACGTGGTCGACAAGTAATATAGGATTTTA
>ML373240.1:55297-67947 GCA_005239525.1 Nicotiana knightiana | reverse complement strand
TTGCATCCTTTTAGCCCCGTTTCCATCTCCACTTCACCTACACATGAAATAACTCCATTAAGCACATAATAAGTGTAATTTTATCATTAATGCGCATAAAATGTAAGGTATATCACATGTTAAACTATGCATTTTAGTCTCGCATCAAGAACCATAATGAAATACAAATGGTTCCCCTCTGCAACAGATAAAAACATACAAGTATGATAACATCTAGCACAACAGCCTCCAGCCTACTATATGAAACACATCAACGGGCCGGGCCTCCCTCTCTTGGGTGCCCCTTGCTCGCCTGAATACCCCGTTGTGACACACCTGCCCGTAGCCTGGGACAATCTCTCGCCATGTGGATGATATCTCCACACTCAAAGCAACCTCTCTACTGACATGGCTGTGGAAATTGTGCAGTACGAGTACTCTGAGACCCATGAGTACCTGAAACTCTATGCAAAGCCAGAAGTGCAAACTGAATTGGCTGACCCACAAAACCTCTACCATGTCGTACATTTCCTCCAAAATAAGGACCAGCAGATCTCTCCGGCCTACGAGGCCTCCTCGCCTCTCTGTCCTCTCTCTCCCGACCTCGCATGTCCTCCCTCTCATAGCCCCGCCTGTCACCTCTCTCATAGTCCCGCCTGTCATCTATCTCACGATCCCACATGCCCTCAACTCTGCGAGCAATTCCTACCACCTGCTGAAATGAAACATCAGACTCTAAATCCCGATCCATGCAGAACCGAATATCACGCCTGAGCTCCTTAATGAATCTGCGAACACGCTCTCTAACTGTAGCGACCAAGGTAGGTGTATGTCTAGCCAAATCACTAAATCTGACGTCATACTCTAATACTGATATAGTGCCCTGGCACAGCTGCTCAAACTCGTGAGCCATGCGTCTCGGAGGGACTGAGGTACAAACTCTCTCAAGAACATCTTTGAAAACTGATCACATGTAAGTGAAGCTGACTCGGCTGGGCTACCCAACTCATATGCCTGCCACCACTGATAAGCCGCTCCCCTGAGCTGAGATGTAACAAAAGCAACCCCGCTCCTCTCCACAATACCCATAGTACGAAGAATATGGTGACACTCCTCCAGGAAACCCTGGGCATTATTTGTCCCAATCCACTGAAGGTAGGAGGGTGGTACTTCTTGTACCTCTTAACTCTAAGCTATTCTTCCTCAGATGCTGCTGCCCTAACCACGGGCTGAACTGGGACAACAAATTGTGCTGCCATGACACCTGGAACCTGACCAACATGATCTCAGTGCTCTGGAGTGTGGGTGGCGGGAGTCTGAGCTCCTCCCCGGTCTATGAAGTAGCTGGTTCAACCAGAATTAACCTCGCCTGAGCCAATGTACCAAACATGCTCAGGAACTATGCTACAGTCTCCTGAAGTCCGGGGGTAACAACAAGTGCCTCCGGTACCTGCCTCCCAACTGGAACTACTGGCGGCTCCTCAACTGCTGCTCTGGTAGGTTCCCCAACAGCGGCACGTGCTCCTCGTCAGCCTCTACCTCTGCCCCTGGCGACGTCTTCTCTGACGGTAACGTCATCAGGAACCGTAACTCGTGTCCTCACCATTTGTGAGAGAATGAAATGATAAATTTCAAACTTCAAGATCAACGAACTCACATGATAGGAATGAAAGAAATGAAGTTATACTAATAGTTCTGTAGCCTCTCGAAGATAAGTACAGACGTCTTTGTACCGATCCACAAGACTTTACTAATCTCGCTTATGACTCGTAGCACATATGAACCTACGACTCTGATACCAACTTGTCACGACCCTATTTTCCCTCAGTTGGGTTTCATGTAGACACCTAGTCTTAAAGACTAGGTAAGCCTAACATTACTGAATAACAACCATAATATCAAAAACATTTGAATGCTTTCCGAAATGAAATCTATATATATTATACATTTTCCCAAAACCCGGTAGTACAAGTCATAATATTTAAAGAAATTTTTATGATAACTCCTAAATACAATTGTTCAAAAATAATTACAACACTGTATGAACAAAAAAAATAAGACGATCTGAAACCTGCGAACGCTGTAGCAGTTTTACCTTGAGTCTCCACAAAAGAAACCGTTTCTAGCTATCGATCGACTGGCTAGGAAAAACCTGAAAGCTGCACAAAATGTGCAGAAGTGTAGTATGAGCACATCACAGCGGTACCTAGTAAGTATCAAGACTAACCTCAATGAAGTAGTGACGAGGACTAGTCAAGATACCCACTGGTCTAAGAGCTGAACAAGCGTAAATATAGGACAACAGAATATGATATTTACAATAGGGGCTTCACAACATGGCTAACAATATAGTAAATTCAATAAGGAAGGAAATAACAAGTATCAGCGGAAAAAACGTAAAAATAATACGGAAGTAAATGGAACAGAACTAAATCCAGAATGTGATATACAAATAGACAAGTAGTAACTGAGAAATTTCAACTACTTTGTACATCAAGTTCTTAGTCATCTCCAAAAGGTACCGAACCTCGGACAATTCACAACTAAGGGTCCCAATATCTGAACCCTACATTGGCATCCTGTGCCCTTATTTCAACTAATAACTGCACGTACGACTCATGTACCAATTGGATTCATTCCCACATACAGGGCAAGTACAATAAGAGTATTTATACTCAACAATAACAAGGAATCCTCTTAATCCGATAAGGGTGCTTAGCTACCTGTATGCTTGTGTGGGTGTCCTAACATGATTCGACCAACTACTGAGCATAAGGGAAGAAAAGGGCAACACGCATAATGTTTCCTCACAATTTTCACAAGAATAAGCTCACACAGTAAGTGTACAATTACATAATATCAACAACAAGAAATGCCCCCAGGCCAATACAAGTATCACAAACAACCCCCGACACAACCCACCTTGTCTCGCAACCTGTGCAATAGCAAAGTGAATGCCTGCCTTGTCTCGCCACACGCGCACAACAATGTTCCCACCTTGTCTCTCCACATGCGCAACTCACATATACATATCCCGCCTTGTCACGCCGCATGTGCAATATCAATAGAAAATACGGCACGACAAAAACCTCGTGCAAATCCCCATATCAACAACCGCACCGCAGAAACCTCATGCATCACAATTGTGAGCATGTGATTTTTACTCGCCATATCGTCCTATAAAAATCTTAATAAATCAATTGATTTTATGAATTTTTTTGATTTTTCAGTAATTAATTGTGAAAGATTTGTATTTTTTGCATATCCATAATTCATCTTTTTTTTAAGTGTTAAAAAATTACATCACTATTATCAGAGAATTACAAAGTTATAATTAACTAAATAATATACGGGTGATGGTTATTTAAGTTAATGAAGTTTTAATAACTAATTACTAAAAGTAATCATTTTTTTCAATTAATTATGGATTAATTAGGAATATAAACCTGGTCGTCTTATTCTTGATTAATCTGTAAATAGATGAAAATTAAGATCCAAATTAATTACTACATTTTTACTTTAATTAGATTAGTTAGTTTAATTAGTCAAGGAAGTCAAAATCGGACCTGGGCCAAGAAATACCCAGGCCCAATCCCTATACACTCAACCTACCCAGGCCCAAACCCAATCCTTACACACTCAAACAACCCAGGCCCAAACCCCCATTACCCCGCCTGCCCCAGCACCCCTCCAAATGACCCTGTTTGGTTTAGTTAATTAAATCCTGGCCATTGATCGAAATAGATCGGACGGCCAGGAACTCACCCCCTCTAGTATATCTATGTCCTAACCAAACCCCACCCCCTAATTTGCAAAGTATCACACCCCCTTCCCCTTCGTCCGTCTTTCTCTCTCTCTTCTCTCTAACAAACCCTAGCAGCCCTAAAGTTCCCACCGTCCTCTGCCGATCGAAAATCGCCTCCGGCGGCGGAGCCTCACCCAATCGATCCCAAACTTTCACCCTACAATCCTCTCCTCCTCCTCAATCACCTCATGCCTTCAACTTCTCCAAAAAACCAATCGATTTGCGTCAATTTCAGATCTAAGAATCTGAAACCCCAATATTACTCCCCGGCCGATTCAAAGACAATCAATGGTTTAGACCTTCATGAGTCGATTGCTCTTAACTAGAGCAATCGATTCATGAAGGTTTGATTCATTTTCAAACTCCACTGGAATCTTGCAAGGTCCAACGACCTCCTTTCTCTTTCCCGGCCAAAACCCTTTTAACGGGTATCCGCCCCTTTCCTTCTAACTGTTTCTTGTACTATTAGCATGAATATGTCATAGTTTAATCACTTTTTTTTATTTGTTGTATCACTGTTTAGATTTTTTGTTTTCTTTCATCGTTTTCTTCTACCTGTTTATATTTCTTCCTCATCGTTTAATTTAAGCTCTAAATGTATTTCATGACAGTCATGTTTTGATTTGTTCTCGTCAATTAAGTAATTAGGTTTCTCTGATAACCATGTTCCTAACTTAGGTCTTGTCATTGTCTGTATGTGTGACTGTTCTTCTTTGATTTGCACTACCTTCGATTTGATTAATTCAGTGTTTAACATGTTATGCACATTCCGGGCTGTTTTGCAACCATGTTTAGTCACTTAGGATTTCCTGTTAATCATCATTGATTTATTAGGTGTTCTACTTGTTAAAATTAATAATTAGCTTTATTGATTCATGCTTAAGTTTTCCAGAATACCTTTACTGTCGCTTTATCTCCTCTCTAAATGCTACTGTCTACCTCCATTTGATTAATCACCCTAACTTTAGTATAGTCTGAAGATTAATCATTCGCCTAGATTATTTTATTAGTTAATTAGGCTCCTAACTTCATTGAGAGTTTAGTTACTAATATAATTAACTAAGATCGAGAAGCAGTCTAATAAAGTAACCATTTTTATTAATTGGTAAGTCTTGAAATCTTGTCCAAGATAATTAGTCTGGGATTAACCTAGGCTTAATAAATATCCAACACCTAATCAACCTCTTAAACCAGTTTAGAATCAGTAGGGATTAAGCCTCTTAATTAATCAAGTCTAACAACCTAGTTGTTTCTATCAATTGATCTAAGGCAAACTAGTTAGGACCAGTTGTGCATTTGAGTTAACTAAGTTCAAAATCATTTCACCTTTATATAATTTCAACTCCCTCGACCTAGAAGTTAACTTAGCTAACCTCTTAAGTAGTTAATTAAAAAAAATCTGTCCAAAGATAATTAGCTTAGGATTAATTAGCTAAAATAAATTAGTTAATCCGGGCTTAATAATTGGTTAAGCCTCTGATTTTAGGTAACCAATTTGAATTACTTAATTAAGTCAGTTTTTTTTAAATTAAGGAATTAAATTTATTTGGCCTACTTTATTTAATTAACTTAAACATGGATAACTAGTATGAAAACTAACTCTAGGCGAAAACCAATTAACCTTTAATAAATTAACTTAACCATAATTAAGAATAACTAATAGTTAACTAAAGAACATAGCTGGGGTTAACTAACCAAAGTTAATGCATAGTTAAATAGTGAACCTAACTAGTGTTAGTTAACTAGAGTTAAATAATAACCCAAAGTGAGCTTAACCTTGATTACCCAATGGTAAATTCAGGGACTCTAAGGGGTACATTAGGTAACTCAGTTTAGGAAATCAGGCTTTTAAGGTTAAAAGGGTATTTTTCTAAAGAAGAAAGTTCTGGAATGGGGGGCAGCTGTCCCAAAGATAAGGTTGACAGCTGCCCTATGTACTATTTTGGTACTATTTTTCAGTATTGGATAGGAAATATTCAAAAGAATATACCATTCCCAAATATCCTATAAATAGACCCTCTTTTTAGAGGTTAGGGGTTAGAATTTTTACACTTGTGAGCTGCTGGGATACAGGATCCTTCCCATTCTTCAGAATCTCTACTTAAAACGTTTTGAAAAGAGAGTCGTATTAGAAAAAAAAACAATCTGACCTCCTTTTTGAAAACAAGTCCATAACTAAATAGCGTAGCCCAGCTGCTATCTTTTTTTGGATTTCTGATTTCTGGACGTTTTCTTCAAACATTCACACTCAAAGATTTCTGGGTTAATTCTTGCTGGACTGTTTGGTTTTGTCCCTGGGTTTTCTGTTTGCTACTGCTGATTTCCCTTCCTATTTTGTTGTTTATTGTTCATACTTGACCTTTATTTGGTCAAGTTTCTTGCTGGATTTTCTTTCTCTTTAAAGGTATGTAACAATGAACTTTATACATAATTATTGAATTCAGACTTTGTTTTAAACTTGTTGGTTCATGTTGTATTTTCTTCAAGAATATGTGAATCTTCTTCTTCCCCTTTCTTAATGTAGAAACTGAAGTAAGATTATCATTATCTAAGTGTATGCATGCAACTCTTGGAATCTGCTTGGTAGTGTGCTGAACTTCTGTTAACAAGCTTAATGTTTGATAGCTAGGTGGTAATTTCATATGTATTTAGCATGTTAGAAAGATAAATGGAACTAGGGTAGATGAATCTGACCTTCCAATGGTCAAATTCACTCCATAATAGTGCACAAAACAGTAGTGTAGATGGCTGAAATTAACCCTTTAAAGGGTATACAACATGTAGTCAAAAGGTCTATAGAGTAAAAAATCTGAACCCTTATATGGTCTGATTCAGTCTCTAAAAAGCCAAGAATAGTCAAAATGTTCAAAGGAATGCTATTTGAAGTATTGGCATGGTTGTTAGAAATGTCAAGTAAGTTTTTATCTCTGGGTTTGAATCAGACTCTCCTTCATAGTCAGATTCAATCTAAGAAAAATACATAAAACATGTTGCCTTTCTTCCTGTTGAACCTGTGATCACTTACAAAAATTTGGTTGTCCCCCTATGTGTGATTACAACAGCAGAATTATCTGTTAGAGGCTTCTGTGATTAATTCTATATCCTTGAAGTCATAATAGAGTCATTTAGCTAGCATTAAAGGGATAGTGAATCTGACCCTTTATAATGGTCAAATTCACCCCATATTTTAGATGCTTAGAGATTAGTTTATCACCCTTCAAGGGTACAGAAATGAGTTCATCAACAAAGGCTCTAGAGTATGGAATCTGAATCTCCCAAATGGTTAGGTTCACTCTCTCAACATTCCTAAGTAATCAAAATCAAGGAATAAGTATGGACTGAAGGTCCAAGGTATGGAAATGACAGTCTCAGAGTTGAGTTTGATCCCTTTATGGTCATATTCACATCAAGAAAGTGCATAAATGATTCTGCCATTGGTATAGCTTAGCATAGCATTATCAGGTTAACCTTGACCTCTTTTCATGGTCCTCTTCGGTCTGATGGGTGCCCAACACTTAGTTAGTTTGTGTATTCTATAAATTACAAAAAAAGGGCTGCAAATGTACAGTACGAAGAATCCAGATATGGAGCGGCTATTTAAGATTTCCATTTTTTTTAGTTTCCTTTGGATATTCATAAAAAATGTGTTTTTACCAAAGTTGTATTTTCGCTTCAGAAAAACTGTAATTCGTTTGCTTATGCACTTTGGAATCTTGTAATTTAAGGGACTGGACTGTATATTCATTTTTTAGCCTTTCAACTGATAGTGTTCAAACTAAATAGTTATTTCAAAATTCAGTTGTTTCAATATAAGTGGATTTAGTGGATTATTTCTGGTTCATGACGTATCCTGTTAAACTCTCATAAATCGATGTATGAACACTTTGAACCTTGAAGCATGTGATTAGGCTATCTAAAAGTCAACAAGAATTGTTAATTTAGAATTGGTAAAACTGCCTGTGTTGTGTATCTTTGCCAGAAATTACAAAGCTCCAGAAAAAATAAACTAATTTTAACTTACCAATTTGAAGCGAGACCAGTAGATAATGCATTTATGTGTCTATAATTCTTATAGGTGTATATATATATATCTGCACGAATAAGGACCATTTCGATTAACACATTTTTATCATTTACCAAACTAGGAAGAGAAGATCTTTAAGATCTGATTAAGACTTGAATTTCCTAATTGTTAGTTTTCTTAAAGAAATAGCCAAGCTAGGATGGCCTAAAGTGATTAATTGGGGAAAAATATGTCCATAGCCAGAAAAATTGTTTCCTTTTAGGCTAATGAATTCCTCTCTTTCTTTAGACAACCCCCTAGATAAAATCAGGCCTTTTAGATTGAAATTTGATAAAGAACCGAATACTATTCCAAGTTACAATAAACTACACTTGGGATTGGCAACTCATGCCCCCGACCCTCAATTCTAAACAACTAAAAATGCACATACCAATCACGGGTGCATTTCATGTGACGTTTTGCCCTGTGCTAAAAAATAACAAGTGCACGCCATCGTAACTTATCCAAGATAAATCCATAAACGTCCTAATCGATCTTAAAACTAAAAAGCTCTTTCAAAAAATAGAAAACTCAAACATCGCCAGAAATGGGCATTATAAAATCGTCAAGACCATAGTCTTGTCTACGTAATCTTCACGCGGGTGCGACAACTCATGTCCCCGTCTTCAACTTCAAACTATAATAAAAATCACATGTTGTAATTGCGGGTGCATTTCATGTGGCGTAGTTATAGTATGTCCCAAAAATAAATAAGTGCACGACATCATGACTTATTTGAAGATAAATCGATAAATATTAAAAGCAGTTTAAAAAATAAAAAAGGGCTAAATGCAAAATAGGCTAAAACACGTAAAACAATCAGATAATATAGGCCAAATATTAATAGTACGCGACCGTGCTAGAACCACGGAACTCGGGAATGCCTAACACCTTCTCCCGGGTTAACAAAATTCCTTACTCGGATTTCTGATCGCAGACAAATTAAAATAGAGTCAAAATTTCCTCGGTTTGGAATTTTAAAATAAAACAGTGTCCCGGAGCATCATCAAAAATACGGGTGGCGACTCTGAAAACTAAAATAAATCCCAAATCTGAATAATGTCACTTAAAGTGGAAAAACTCCCTTATTACCCTTCATTAACCCCGGGGTAGTGAAAAAGGAGGTGTGACAACAATAATTACAACCGCACAGTAGAAACCTCGTGCAACACCACAACAAGTACAACAACAACAATGACAATAACACAAGATACGAAAAATACATCAACTTAAGAACCTTCGATCACAAGAAAAGCAAGGCTAGTTCACAAGGAATAAGCAAAATAAAGAATGCTAGGCATAATAAGAACAACTCAAGAAGGAAGAAAATAGCATGTAATAGTCGTGCCTAAATGCACGGTTCAACAACAAGAAAACTAACACGAATCTGATAACTCCATATAAGGACAAGTCAACTAAGGTATAGAATATCTAAACTTCTTTTAAGGTTGAGCAGTTACGAGGATATTCAACAATTTCACTTAAGGACAAGCAGCGGGAAGATATCATTAACCTCAATTAAGTCCAAACAACTATAGGGTGAGATGATGATAATTACAGATAGAGATAAGCAGTTATGAGGGTATAGCATGACAGAAAAGGGGATAAAATCTTCAGTTAAGTCAATTAGAGTGAATCCAAAAGCAAATAAATCTAATTTAAGCAGGTAGAGATGAAACTAGTAAATAGGAACACAGACATATTAAAAACAACTTCATACTCAGTGAATATAAGGACCTAGGATCCCTAAAAGGTCAACTTTACACAAAAAAGTCCGAGCACGGACACGTCACCCTACGTACACGAACTACCATTAGCATAGAAGACTCAAATCCTAAGGGGAAATCCCACACACAAAGTTAGGCAAGATACTTACCTCAAAGAAGAAAATTTGATACTCTAAATGAACTTCTCAGGTGAAATGACCTGTGGACGACTAAAATCTAACCAAAATAAATTCAAAGCATAAATAAAACTCATAAGAAACTATTCCGGATCATAAAAGCTCAATCTTTATCAAAATCTAAAAACTGATCCAAAAAGTCGACCTCAGGACCGCACCTCGGAACCCGACAAAATTTATAAAATCTGAACCCCCATTCAATTACGAGTCCAACCATACTAATTTCGTCAAATTCCAATACTAAATTGATGGTCAAACCCAATTATTCTCTTTTGAAAAGTTTTTAATAAAAACCTCCAATTCTCCAATCAAAATATGGTTAATTCAAAAAATGAACTTCTGTAACCATATTAAAATACAAAAATTATACTTAGATACTGACCCTCTTGAAAATATGATAAGAACGCCGCGAAAATCACCTCAATCGTAGCTCTAGAACTCAAGATATGCTCAAAATACCAAAATGATGCAGTCTGATTTTTTTATACTCAGGGATTTTCGCTTTTGCGACAAAAATATTCGCACCTGCGCATTTTCAGCTGTCATTTCCGTATTTGCGGACCATTTTGCAACTGCGGCTCCGCGAATGCGGACCCAACTTCGCATCTGCGAAACACCAGCACCAGCTCTCTTCTCCGATACTAAAATGAACATAACTTCCTCATACGATGTCTAAATTCGACGATTCTTTTTGCTATAGCTCCATAATTACGATACGGATATAATAATTCAATAAAAACAGAAATTGGAGCTCATTTTCTTAATGTGTTACCATTTATGCTTGAAGAAACGACGCTGGAACATCAAAAACGAGTGCAACACAATCCAAACTTATCTGAAACTCACCCGAGCCCCTCGGGACCCCATCCAAACATACCAATAAGTTCAATAACCTAATACGGATCCGCTCGAGTCCTCAAATCATATCAAACAATGACGAAACTACAAATCACACCATGAATGGAACTTATGAACTTCCAAATCTTCCAACTTCTAAAACTCGTGCCGAAACCTATCAACCCAACCCGGAATGGCGTCAAATTTTGCAGGCAAGTGTCAATTGACATAACGGAGTTGTTCCAACTATCGAAATTGCATTCCTACCCCAGTATCACCAAAGTCAACTATCGGTCAAACTTCTCCATTTTCTAAACTTCAACTTTTTCAAGTTTTGCCGAAATGCCCCAAATTACCCTACGGACCTCTAAATCCGAATCCGGATACACGCCTAAGTCTCAAATCACCATACGAAGCTGTTGAAGTCATCCAAAATCCATTCCGGAGCCGTTTACACAAAAGTCACATTCCTGTCAAATTCTCACCGCTTAAGCTTCCAAAATTAGATTCTTTCTTCCAATTCGACTTTGAATCATCCGGTATTTGAATACACTCATGCACGCAAGTCGATACACATAATATGAAGTTGTTAAAGACCTTACGCCGCCGAACGAAGCTTAAGTTCTCAAAACGGCTGGTCGAGGCGTTACACAAGGATGATGTGGTGTCCATGTATAAGAATGCAATATTGTTTAACAAATGCATTTATGTAGGTTTATGTAACTTGGTAGAGAAGGGAAACAGTGAAATTGTCTCCATGTGATATTTAGATCACATGTTCGAATCGTCAAATCAAAGACTGATACTTACCTTAGGATAGTTTACCTACATTATACTACCTTAGGCAACGACCCTTCTCCGAACCCTACATTAACACGGAATGATCCGCGCACGCATTACTATTTTTTTAATGTAATATTGGTAGAACATACTGTATAAAGAAAGAATGCCACAGTGGTTAGACCTGATAAAAAATAGCTTTTAAAATATTCTAAGATTGAGAAAGAGACGATAGACAGATGTTGTGTTCTGTGTTTATCGAGTTTTTTACCTCGAATTGTTTAAATTTGAAGTAAGCATCATTTGTAATTTTGGAAGTGTAAAAGGTTGACTAATACACAACATTACACGTGGAGTAGCTGAACTTTTTCTTTATGCATCCCCTATTAGAAATTATTACTTGATTAATTTTAATTTGTGCCACATAAAGCTTATTAAAGGAAAAATCTCTTCCTATAAGATTTTTGGCTCGAATATGAGATCTCTTGTTAAAGGTTGAGAAAATTTATTTCTTTGGTCGTGAGTAAAATGATCCTGGTGATTGGTGATGTTAATTTTTTGAGTCAATATGTGAATATTCATAATATTCTTTTAAGTTGTATACAATAACAATGTTAACTTATTATACTATTAGTGTTTTATTATATCAAATTTTTTATAAAGAATTTCATATTATTAAGTCAACTTAATCGGATAGCGTCAAAAATAAAGCCGACAAATATATAATATATGTATATAATTTATGTGTAGTATATGTATAACTGTGTATAATTAATTTATAATCTATATATACCGGCTAAAAAATAAATATTAAATTTAACCGGCTATTTGTGTAACGACCACACACGCCAAAAAAAGGGAATGCTAAGTGAAAAAAAGGTTTTCAGAAGAGAGGGCTTTTAATGAATTTGGGCTTCAAATCAGACCGGCCGAACCTCTTTGAATTGGGTAAAGGTGCATCAAGTCCAAGAGGCGATCATTATGATTCAGCAAGGGCTTTTAACGCGATTCATAAAAAAAAATTCCTCCTATAGCAAAGGTATACACCCTATTTATTATAAACTAAAATTACTTTAAAGTATTATTTTTATAATTACCTTTTATATTTTATAGCAAAATAGGTATTTATGATATATCCTATAATTGAGGCGTGAAATACTGTCACGGCCCAAATCAGAGGGCCATGACTGGCACCCGGTGCCTATTCAACCGAGCACCACGTACCTTATTCTTTTTTACTATAAGACTCGTCAATAGCCCCCCCCCCCCACACACACATATAT
>ML373240.1:0-54827 GCA_005239525.1 Nicotiana knightiana | reverse complement strand
AATTAGTTATGTGAGTTAAGTTCTAATATTGTTAATTATATATATATATATATATATATATATATATATATATAATTAACAATATTAACACTTAACTCGCATAACTAATTCAAAAAGATTTATATAGATACAAAGGGGCCGACAAGGCCGCTGACATGTTATACGTAAAACTATGCATAGGACACTGTCTGCAAAACCTCTAAGAAAATATGACCATAATATATAAGTCGGGACAGAGTTCCCGACATCCTCATAAAATAAAATAACATATATAGAACGTGACTCGACAATACTCCAGGAACATGTAAAGCTCACCAACCAAAAGTTGATATCTGGAGGCAGCCTACAGTGGATGGTCCTCACCTCGCCTATCTACACCTGCGTGGCATGAAACACAGCACCCCTGTCACGATCCAAAATCCATAAGGTCATGATGGTGCCCGACACCGCTGTCAGGCAAGCCAAATTAAATAGTTAAGCTAAATTTCCTGTTTTAGCATTTTTAAAATCATTACCTTTCACTTTAACACGTAACAACTAAATAAAATTCATTAAGTAAACATAACAGTCCAATACTCCATTTAAATAAAGTACATCCCAACACATCCCAGAATTCGGTGACACAAATACATGAGCAATTTCTAAGAATTTTACAAATTCTACAAAGCTTGTCCGAAATACAAATTGGACAAGGAATAAAAATGAAAGTGCAATACATAGAGGAAGATTCTGCCGACTGCGGGTCGTCTCCGAGTGATGCAGCTCGTCTAAGTCTCCAAGTCAGCCATATTGCTATGAAGGTACCTGTGCAACAAAATGTACAGCAAGTGTAGCATGGGTAGGAAAATAACGTGTACTCAGTAAGTATCCTGCCTAACCTCAGAGAGGTAGTGACGAGAGGTCGGATTAGGCACTTGCTATAAGTCGGTTAATTATAATCAAGTGAGGTGCTAAGCATGAGTATCATACAAAATTAAATAATAATCAGGGATAAGAAACATAAGACTTATTTCACATTTTACAAATCAATTCTTCTTCTTTTTAACTGGAAATTAAAAATTTCCTTAGGCCGATAAACATGTATAAATCACAGGAAATACGCAGCATTTATCATGCGCAAACAAAGTGCCGAGGGTCGAACGGCGCGGACCAACAATAATAAAATGTGCACTGCCGAGGGTTGAACGACTCGAACCATAGATGCATCTATCTGCCCCACTTGCGAATCTATCATGCGATGCGGTTATACATAGTTACAAGGTTATCCTGCTCGTGAATCATACATGCGATTCAGGCACCCATAGTTACACATATTCACACCAATAAATCACATTTTCTTATCAGGCAAATTAGTTGTTCAATAAAGTGATAGAATTCTCCTTTTAATGAACATGAAAATAGTATTTAAAACCTTTCTGGGGATTTACTTGTCAATTTCAACAGGGTTTCAAACATTATAGATTTATCCGAAACACAATCTAATATTATTGGCAAGATCACAAGTACAACACGTAAGGCATGTTAGTGGATCCTAGACTACCCTGACACAAGCATAATAATAGCTACGCACGAATCTCCCATCACCTCGTACGTATGTAGCCCCCGAAAATAGTAGTGTCACGAACCAAATCCCAATTTAGGTCGCAATGGAGCCCAACTCCGATGTCAGGAAAGCCAACCTTAATTTACTAGTGATCCCTTTTTAATTTATAAAACAATTTCCCATACTTGAGAGGTTTTTCTTTTAAATTTTTAAATTTCGAAGTAAATAAGTGACATAGACAACCAAAAGTGAGGAATAATTATAGCAATCACCATCAATAATTACAACCCAAAAGAATAGAATATCCACTACGTGGTCATGCCAGGAGCTGGCGTCACAAGTCTACGAGCATCTAATAGAAACGAGTATCCAAAAGAAAGTAAAAGTTTTCCCTACTTTATGAAGAAAAGTTATTCATACATAGCAAAAGAAAAGAGGAACTCCAAGGTGCTGCTAGAGAAGAACGTCAAGGAAAGCAGCTCACCAAGAAGTCTACGCCAAATATACGTCAGGGACGAGCTCCGGATGAATACCAGGATGCACCTGCCTCAGAGCCTGTACAATATATGTACCCAGTGAGTATCCCGCCTAATCTCGAAGAAGTAGTGACGAGAGGTAGACGCGATACTTACTAGGGTCAAAATTTTTAAATAACATAATTTAATAAGGGCTAGGCAGCCATAACAATCGTAGTAATCACAAAGACATAAAATATCAAGTATAATTTTAATTACCTTTGCATGTAAAATTTCACTAGCATATAATGTACTAAATTCCCTTTTTCACATGAAACAGTTTATACAATTACAACAAAACTCCTAGTAAATTATACAGCACATAGTATGCCGAAAGCGTACGGCCGAAGCGTCGCGAAAATAAATGTGCATTGCCGAGGGTCGAACGACTCGAACTATAGATGCATCTATTACCCCGCTCGCGAATCGAACATGCGACGCAGTTGACATAATAGTAGGCTATCCCGCTCACGAATCATACATGCGACGCGGGTGCCGTATACATATTTAACAGAGATTGTATGTACAAGCAAGAACTTAAGCAATATGATTTTTGAACATAACTTCCTAATACTCTCATACCAATTCAAGGATACTATGCAACTCAAATACATTTGGGGACACATGCAAGTCACATAAAAGCATGCTTGTGAGTCCTAGAAATACCCAACATAACATAATAGTAGGGACGCACGAACTCTCGTCACTTCGTGCGTGCGTAGCCCCCACAAATAAGGACATGCAATTAGTTATAACTACCTATGGGGACAATTCCCTCTTACAAGGTTAGAAAGGTGACTCACCTCGTGTAGAACCTACTTTCCAGGTCAAGAACGCGCCTGAACCTCCAAACTCGTCTTCCTAGGACTCGAAACTAGTCAAATATTGTATACATGAATTAATCTATGCTCAAAAGTATGAAATTTACCTAATTAAGTAGTTACCTCAACCTACTTTTAAAAATCCTAAAAATACACCTCTGGCCCACATGCTCAGATTCCGGATATTCTTGAAGGAAACACTTACCCATACCCTAAGGATCATTAATATATGATTTTTGTATGATTTCATAGCTAGTTAGTGGGTAATTCCCCAAATTACATAAAGCCCTAAGTTTTTCCTCTAACCCTTGATTTTCACTAATAGGAGGTTAATCTAAATAGGAATTCATGTATTTAACTAACATTAGAGTAGAAATCACTTACCTTTTAGTAGCTAGGTCGTTTGGCTCTTTTCCAAGCTCTCAAGGTCGACTATGGGGTGAAAATGATTATGTCCCGTGTTTTAAAGAACTCACTGCCTACAGGGGTACCGCACCTGCAGCTCAAGGACCGCACCTGCAGTCTCGTGCCTGGGAGAAAAGTCTCGCACCTGCGGAAGAGGGGCAAGGGGCCTGGGTTCACACCTGCAGAGAGGAGCTCGCACCTGTGAGTAATGGGCAGCCTCACCTGAAGCCGCACCTGCGAGGCAAGGACCGCAGGAGCGGTCTCGCACCTGCGACTGGGCAACCGCACCTGCGGTCACACCAGATCAGGTGCACCAGCAACTACTTCAGCTAGGTTTTTTTGGCCTCGTTTGGTGCCCGAGAGGCACCTGGGCCCACCCGAGCCCCCGTCTAAATATACCAACAAGTCCCAAATCATAATACAGACTCGCTCGAGACTTCGGAACACCCAAAACAACGCTAAAACTAAAAATCACACCTCAAAACCCCTAGAATCAAACTTAGGAACTTTAAGTTCTTGAATTTGCTAAGAATGCGCGGCATCAACCTACACTACTCGGACTGACACCAAATTTTGCAAGCAAGTCATTAATGACATAACAGATCTATCACCGGTCTTGAAATTCCGTTTGGACCTCGATAACACAAAAACACATCCCCAACCACAATATGAACTTAAGGAAACTCTTATTTTGCTATTACGCGCCGAAACGCTCCTGGGTCATCCAAAACCCATTCCGAACATGCGCCGAAGTCTGAAATCATCATACGAAGCTACCGGAACTGTCGAAACTCGATTCCGAGGTCGTTTACTCAAAATGTTGACCGAAGTCAAACTTGGCCTTAAAGGCCAACCTTAAGGAACCACGTGTTCCTTTATCACTCTAAACACTTTCGAATCCCGAACCATCCGTCCCCGCAAGTCATAAATCATAATAAGCCGTTATGGGAAGTTTCATTTAGGGGAACGGGGTCCGATAACGCAAAACGACCGGTCGGGTCGTTACATTCTCCACCTCTTTAACAAAAGTTCGTCCTCGAACAGGTCTAGAATCATATTTGAAGTGATGAATAAGTGCGGATATCTGCTCCGCATGTCCTCCTTGGACTACCAGGTTGCCTCCTCGGCTGGTTGGCCCCACCACTGGACCTTCACAGCAGAAACTCTCTTGGACCTCAACTAGCGATCCTGCCCGTCAATAATGGAATTTGGATCCTCCTCATAGCCCAACCTCTCATCCAACTGAGTAGTGCTGAAATCAACCACGTGAGAGAAGTCGGCATGGTACCTCTGGAGCATAGATACATGAAAGACCAGATGAACTCCTGAAAAACTGGGAGGTTAAGCTAGATCATAAGCAACCTCCCCAACTAGCCTCAACACCTCGAAGGGACCTATAAACCTCAGGATCAGCTTTCCCTTCTTTCCGAACCTCATAATACCCTTCATCGGCGAAACCTTCAATAGAACCTTATCTCCCTCCGTAAATGATACATCACGCGTCTTCTGATCCGCGTAAATCTTCTGTCTGGACTGTTCTTTGCGGAGCCTCTCCTGAATCAACTTCACTTTCTCCAAAGCATCTCTGACTAGGTCGGTGCCATATAACTTAGCCTCGCCAGGCTCAAACCACCCGATAGGAGAACGACATCGCCGACCATACAAAGCCTCATGTAGAGCCATCTCGATGCTAGACTGATAACTATTATTGTAAGAAAACTCGGCCAAAGGCAAGAACTCGTCCCACTGACCTCTGAAGTCAATCACACATGCCCTGAGCATGTCCTCCAATATCTGAACTGTACGCTCCGACTGACCATCAGTCTGAGGGTGAAATTATGTGCTGAGATCTATTTGGGTACCCATCTCACTATGCAATGCTCTCCAGAAGTGCGAGGTGAATTGAGGACCTCGATCTAATATAATGGACACCGGCACACCGTGCAACCGGACTATCTCCCGAATGTAGATATAGGCCAACCTCTCAGAAGTATATGTAGTAGACACTGGAATGAAATGCGCCGATTTGGTCAACCTATCCACAATGACCCAAACCGCGTCAACCTTCTGCAAGGTCCGAGGTAAGCCCACCACGAAGTCCATAGTAATGCACTCCCACTTCCACTCGAGAATGGGCATCTTGCTGAAGTAGTCCTCCTGGCCTCTGGTGCTCATACTTAATCTGCTGGCAATTAAGACACCTAGCCACATACTCCACAATGTCCTTCTTCATCCGCTTCCACCAGAAATGCTGCTTCAAATCACGATACATCTTCGTAGCGCCACGATGAATAGAGTACGGTGAACTGTGTGCCTCCTCTAGAATCCTCTCTCTCAGGCCATCGACATTAGGAACACATAAACGGCCCTGAAGTCTCATAACACCATCCTCGCCAATACTAACCTCCTTGGCACCACCCTGAACCACTGTCTCTCGTAGCTCTGCGAAGCACGGATCACCGAACTGCCGAGCCTTAATCTCTCCCAATAACGAAGACTGGGCAACTACATGTGCTAGAACTCGGTGAGGCTCTGAAAGGTCTAATCTCATCAGGAGATTAGCCAAGGACTGAATGTCCAAGGCTAGAGGTCTCTCCTCTGCTGCAATATAAGCCAAGCTATCCATACTCTTCGCCTTCCTGCTCAAGGCATCTGCTACCACATTTGCCTTGCTTGGATGATAAAGAATGGTGATATCATAATCCTTCAACAACTCAAGCCATCTGCGCTGCCTCAAATTAAGATCCCTCTTCTTGAAAAAGTGCTACAAGCTGTGGTGGTCTGTATAAACCTCACAGGACACCCTATACAAGTAGTTCCTCCAAATCTTAAGAGCATGAAAAATCACCGCCAAATCCAGGTCGTGCACAGGGTAATTCTTCTCATGAACCTTCAGCTGGCGTGAAGCATAAGCAATAACACTCCCTTCCTGCATCAACACACATCCCAAACCAATGCATGAAGCGTCACAATATACTGTATACATCCTAGAACCGGAAGAGAATACCAGAACTGGTGCTAAGGTCAATGTTGTCTTGAGCTTCTGAAAGCTCGCCTCACACTCGTCGGACTATCGGAACGGGGCATTATTCTGATTCAATCTAGTCAGTGGGGCTACAATGGATGAAAATCCCTCCACAAATCGCCGGTAGTAGCTTGCTAGACCCAAGAAACTCCTGATCTCTGTAGCTGAAGTAGGACGTAGCCAACTCTCAACTGCCTCAATCTTCTTAGGATCAACCTTGATACCCTCTCCGGATACCACATGTCCCAAGAATGCCACGGAATCCAACCAAAACTCACACTTGGAGAACTTAGCATATAGCTTCTGTTCTCGCAAAGTTTGGAGCACCACTCTCAAATGTTGCTCGTGCTCTCCCAGGCTACGTGAGTAAATCAGAATGTCATCAATGAAGACAGTGGCAAAAGAATCAATGTACGTCCTGAACACCCTGTTCATCAAGTCCATAAATGTTGCTGGGGCATTAATCAAGCCAAAGGACATCACCAGGAACTCATAATGGCCATATCTCGTACGAAAAGTAGTCTTCGGAACATCTGAGGCCTGAATCTTCAACTGATGATATCCCGATCTCAAATCAATCTTAGAAAACACCCGAGCACCCTGCAACTGGTCAAACAAATCATCGATGCGCGACAAAGGATACTTGTTCTTAATGGTGACCTTTTTCAACTGGCGGTAATCAATACACATCCGCATGGACTCATCCTTCTTCTTCACGAATAGAACTGGAGCACCCCACGATGATACATTCGGTTTGATGAACCCCTTAGCTAAAAAATCCTCAAGATGCTCCTTCAACTATTTCGGAGCCATACGGTACGGAGGAATAGATATAGGTTAGGCGCCTGGAGCTAAATCAATCCAGAAATCAATATCGCGATCCAGAGGCATGCCTGGAAGGTCTGAAGGAAATACATTAGCAAACTCTCGAACCTCTTGCACTGAATCAATCGTCAGAGACTCGGTGGTGGTGTCCCACACAAAAGCAAGATACGCCAGACAACCCTTCTCGACCATATGTCGAGCCTTCAAGAAAGAAATATCCCAACTGGCTGCACTAACTGAGGACCCCTCCACTCCAGCCTAGGCAACTCGGGCATGGCTAAAGTAACTGCCTTGGCATGGTAATCTAGCACGGCATGATAAGGAGATAGCCAATCCATGCCCAGGATAATCTCGAAATCAACTATGTCGAGCAATAGGAGGTCTGCTCTGGTCTCGAACCCACAAAATAAAATCACACAGGACCGATAAATCCAGTCTACTACCACAGAATCGCCCACGGGAATGGACACATAAATAGGAGTACCCAAGGACTCGCGAGGAACATCCAGGAGACAAGCAAATAAGGGTGACACATATGAATAAGTTGTTCCTGGATCAATAACACTGATGCCTATCTACCACATACTGAAATAGTACCTGTGATCACGGCGTCTGAGGCTACTGCATATGATCGGACCGGAATAACATAGAATCTAGCCAGAGTACCAGATGGCTGACCTTTACTGGAATGAATAGGGGCCGACAGAGCTCCCCCTGCCTGACCTCCACCTTTGAGATGACCTCTACCAGCCTGCCCTCCACCTCTGGGTGGACAAACCGCTGGTGCTGAAAATGTAGGCTGATAACTCTGCTGAACGGCCTTGCCCCAAAGCTTGGGACAAGTCCTCCTCATTTGGCCTGAATCCTCACAATCTTAACATCTCGCCAGTGGCGTGGCCTGCTGCCCTAAAGAGGAACTCTGGATAGCTGGGGAACGGTGAGAACCCCCTGGCATGGCACTGAAATAAGGACTACGAGACCCATGATGACCGGAATAGCCGCCTGAGGAACCCTGAATGGCTGGTGGACGGTATGAACTCTCCGGCATGGTGTTGAAAAAAGGCCTCACTGGAGCACCACGGGGAGGTGTGGGAGGAGATGAATATGGAGGCCTGCTAGGCTGGCCTCTACTGAACTGACCTCTACCCCTGGTTGGGGCACCTCTGAAATCTCCAAAAAATCTAGCTCTCTTATCATGCGGACTCTACTCTCTGCCCCTCGATCGATAACCCTATCCGGCGAGCTATCTCGACCACAAGCTGATAGGGAGTCCCCATCTCCACCTCTCGGGCCATGTTGGCCCTAATACCTGAGTGCAGCCCAGCTACAAATCTTCGCACTCTCTCAGCATCAGTAGGAAGTATCATAAGGGCATGACGATACAACTCGGAAAACCTGGCCTCGTAGTCTATCACCGACATCTGTCCCTGCTCCAGCTGCTTAAACTGATACCGCAGCTCTTCCCTCTCGGAGTGAACTGCTCCCAAGTGATGGAAGGGGAACCTGCCGGTCTACCAAGGATATATGACTTCCACCATCTGCAGGCCCTGCCCTCAAGCTGAAGAGTTGTGAAGTCCACTCCATGGGACTCCAGTATCCTCATGTTGTGCAGTATGGCCCTGCACCTATCAATGAAGTCCTGGGCATCCCCGCCCTTCTCACCTCCGAAGATTAGAGGGTGCAATTGGGTCCACCTATCTAGTACATTATGCGGATCGCCGTCCGCAGCTGGTTTGAGCTCAGGTGTTGCTGCAACAGGCTGGGCCCCACCCATGGGCAGTGTACTCGGGGTCTGATAAACTGCTGCTGCATGGCCTGCGGCCTGGGCAGTAGGGGTCTGGACTCCCCTTCCTTCCTGAGATGTGGCAGGATCCATTGTAAATAAACCAGCCTGCGTCATGGTGTCCATGAATCTCATCATACGGCCTATGACCTCCTGGAAGCCTAGTGCCGTCATAAAGTCTACTGGGGCAGGATCTGCTGGGGGCACCTTGCCCTGCTCCTCTGTGATAGGATCCTCTGCCGGATCTGCTGGGTGTGCTACTGGAACAGCTCTAGGATGCCCTCGTCCCCTACCTCGGGCCGGTGCCCTCCCCCATCTTCTACCACGGCCTTGGATGGCAGGGGTAGCAGCATCTCCCGGGTCTGGAACGTCAGCCGCGCGAGTCCTCACCATCTGTGTGAGAGAATAGAAGAATGCGATTTAGTAAACCATCGACTGCACGATAGAAGATGACTAAATAGAGGTTTCCTAACACCCTATAGCCTCCCGAAGATAAATACAGACGTCTCCGTATCGATCCGCAAGACCCTATTAGGTTTGCCCGTGACTTGTGAGACCTATGTGAACCTAGAGCTCTGATACCATGCTGTCATGACCCAAATCCCTATTTAGTTCGCGATGGCACCAAGGTCCGATATCAGGCAAGCCAACCTTAATTTACTAGTGATCCCTTTTTAATTTATAAAACAATTTCCCATACTTGAGAGGTTTTTCTTTTAGATTTTAAATTTCGAAGTAAACAAGTGACTTAGACAACCAAAAGTGAGTAATATTTATAATAATTGCTACCAATAATTACAACCCAAAATAATAGAATGTCCACTACGTGGGAATGCCAGGAACTGGCTTCACAAGTCTACGGGCATCTAATAGAAACGAGTATCCAAAAGAAAGTACAAGTTTTCCCTACTGTTTGAAGAAAAGTAATACATACATAGCAAAATAAAAGAGGAACTCCAAGGTGTTGCCAGATAAGAACGTCAAGGAAAGCAGCTCACCGAGAATTCCACGCCAAATATACGTGAGGGACGAGCTCCGGATAAATATCCAGATGCACCTGCCTCAGAGCCTGTACAATTAAGTATAGAAGCGTAGCATGAGTACATAAACAGATATGTAGCAAGTGAGTATCCCGCCTAATCTCGAATAAGTAGTGACGAGAGGTAGACGCGATACTTACTAGGGTCAAAATTTTTAAATAACATAATTTAATATGGGCTAGGTAGGCATAACAGTCGTAGTAATCACAAAGACATAAAATATCAAGTCTAATTGTAATTACCTTTACCTGTAAAATTTCACTAGCATATAATGTACTAAATTCCCTTTTTTCACATGAAACAGTTTATACAATTACAACAAAACTCCCAGTAAATTATATATCACATAGTATGCCGAAAGCATACGGCCGAAGCGTCGCGAAAATAAATGTGCATTGTCGAGGGTCGAGTGGCTCGAACTATAGATGCATGTATTACCCCTCTCACGAATTGAACATGAGACGCGGTTGACATAATAGTAGGGCTATCCCTCTCACGAATCATACATGCGACGCGGGTGCCGTATACATACACATAATTTTTCAATATTTAGGGATTTAACAGAGATTGTATGTACAAGCAAGAACTTAAGCAATATGATTTTTGAACATAACTTCCTAATACTATCATACCAATTCAAGGATACTATGCAACTAAAATACATTTGGGGACACATGTAAGGCACGTAAAAGCATGCTTGTGAGTCCTAGAACTACCCAACGTAACATAATAGTACTCTCATCATTTCGTCCGTGCGTAGCCCCCGCAAATAAGGACATGCAATTATTTATAATCACCTATGGGTAAAATTCCCTCTTACAAGGTTAGAAAGGAGACTCACCTCGTGTAGAACCTACTTTCCGGGTCAAGAACGCTCCTGAACCTCCAAACTCGTCTCTCAAGGACTCGAAACTAGTCAAATATTCTATACATGAATTAATCTATGCTCAAAAGTATGAAATTTACCTAATTAAGTAGTTATTTCAACCTACTTTTAAAAATCCCAAAAATACACCCCGGGCCTACATGCTCGGATTCCGGAAATTCTTGAAGGAAACACTTACCCATACCCTAAGGATCATTAATATATGATTTTTGTATTATTTCATAGCTAGTTAGTGCGTAATTTCCCAAATTTCGTAAAGCCCTAAGTTTTTCCACTAACCCTTGATTTTCACTAATTAGGAGGTTAATCTGCTTAGGAATTCATGTATTTAACTAACATTAGAGTATAAATCACTTACCTTTCAGTAGCTATATCATTTGGCTCTTTTCCAAGCTCTCAATGTCGACTATGGGGGAAGAAATAGGGTGAAAATGATTATATCCCATGTTTTAAAGAACTCACTGCCTACAGGGGTACCGCACCTGCGGTCTCGCACCTGGGAGAAAAGTCTCGCACCTGTGGAAGAGGGGCAAGGGGCCTGGGCTCGCACCTGCAGAGAGGAGCTCGCACTTGCGGCTCCGCTCATGCGGATATTATTCGCACCTGCAAGTAATATGCAGCCTCACCTGAAGCCGCACCTGTGAGGCAAGAAGCGTAGAAGCGGTCTCGCACCTGCGACTGCGCAAAAACACCTGCGGTCACACCAGATCAGGTGCACCAGCAACTGCTTTAGCTGTTTTTTTTTTGCCTCTTTTGGTGCCCGAGAGGCACCTGGGCCCACCCGAGCCCCCGTCCAAATATACCAACAAGTCCCAAATCATAATACAGACTCGCTCGAGCCTTCGGAACACCCAAAACAACGCTATAACTCAAAATCACACCTCAAAACCCCTAGAATTAAACTTAGGAACTTTAAGTTCTTGAATTTGCTAACAATGCGCCGCATCAACCTACACTACTCGGAATGACACCAAAGTTTGCAAGCAAGTAATTAATGACATAAAAAATCTCTTCCCGGTATCGAAATTCCCTTTGGACTTCGATAACACAAAAACACGTCTCAAACCACAATATGAACTTAAGGAAACTCTTACTTCGCTATTAGGCACCGAAACGCTCCCGGGTCATCCAAAACCCATTCCGAACATACACCAAGTCCGAAATCATCATACGAAGCTACCAGAATAGTCGAAACTCGATTCCAAGGTCGTTTACTCAAAATATTGACCGAAGTCAAACTTGGACTTAAAGGCCAACCTTAAGGAACCACGTGTTCCTATATCACTCTAAACGCTTCCGAATCCCGATCCTCCCGTCCCCGCAAGTCATAAATCACAATAAGCCGCTATGGGAAGTTTCATTTAGGGGAACGGGGTCCGATAACGCAAAACGACCGGTCGGGTCGTTACAAGTAGCACATAATTAATTAGTTCACCTATGGGGACAATTCCCCCTCACAAAGTTAGAAAGGAGACTTACCTCGCTCTGAAATTACATAACCGACTTCCAAGACCTTCCGAAGACTCCAATTGATGCACAACGCTTCAAAAACTAGGCAATGAAAATATACCCTAATACTTGAAAAAATTTAGACTATATAAATTCTCATCTCCGCTCGAAGTATTGACCAAAATGCCCTGGGGCCCACGTGCCTGGATTCTGAAATTTCTCAAAGATAAACTCTGCGCATAGACTTACTAGCTCAAACATACAATTTACTACAATTTTCATGCTCAAATTCGTGGCTAGAATCCATATTACCAAATTTCTAGGTTTTTCTTCAAAATTCCATATTTTCCACAAATTCCCATACTCAAATATGTACCTAGACCATGCATTTAACTTAAAAAGAGTTGGGATAACTTACCTTGCGATCCTTGACGAAAATCCCTGCTTGAAGCTCTCCACAATCGCCCATGCCAAATGAAAATAGGAGGAGAATTGTCAAAATTCTCGTTTTAAAGCATTTTGCCCAGGCCTCATTTCCGCACCTGCGCTCCCGCAGGTGCGCCCAAACTCCCGCACCTGCGGTCCCGCAGGTGTACCCAAACTCCCGCACCTGCGGCTTCTTCAGCACCAGTCAAAACTCGCACATGTTGCGCCAAAGCCACACCTATGGCCAAAGCCTCGCAGGTGCGGTCACACTAGATGACAGCAATCTCAACACTACTTCCAACTCCAAACTTGATCCATTAACCACCCGGAATCCGCCCGAGGCCCCCGAGACCCCGTCCAATTACACCAACCTGTTCCAAAACATAACGCGGACTTGCTCCAGGCCTCAAATCACATCAAACAACGCCAAAATCACGAATCACACTAAAATTCAAACTTTATGAACTTGAAATTTCCAACTTCTACATCCGATGCAGAAACCTATCAAATCACAACCGATTGACCCCAAAATTTACACAAAAGTCACATTCAACACTATGGACCTTCTCCAACTTTTGGAATCGCATTCCGACCCCGATATCAAAATTTCCACTTCCGGTCGGATTCCTCAAAAACCTTCAAATTTCTATCTTTAGCCAAATGCCTTCAAAATAACCTACGGACCTCCGAATTCACTTCCGATCACGCTCCCAACTCCAGAATCACCATACGGAGTTGTTCCAGACTCGGAATCTCAAACGTACATGAATATCACTGAAATGCACTTCAACCCAGACTTATGAAATTTCTTCTAAAACACTAACTTCCACCAATATACGCCGAAACGCTCCCTGGTTATCCAAAGCCCAATCCGGACATACGCCCAAGTCAAAAATCATCATACGAACCTGCTGGAACCTTCAGATCCTGATTCCGAGGTCGTTTACATAGAATCCCAATTTTAGTCAATTTCTCCAACTTAAGGCTTCCGAAATGAGAATTTCTTTCCAAATTAACTCTAAACTTCCCGAAATTCAATTCCGACCACACCTACAAGTCATAATATCGGAAACAGAGCTGCCCATGACCTCAAACTACTGAACGACGCACTATAGCTCAAAACGACCGGTCGGGTCGTTACAACCCTAGGTAAAGGGACGTCACTACGAAGAATGTACCGAGTATATAAGGCAGAAATGAAACGTAGTAATATGATACTATCTAGAGGAGGGATAAGAGTCAACTTATAAACTCTGACTTGTCGCGGAGGTCCATAACATATAGAATAAGACCTATGTATATATAAATAAAACTACAATATAATAGTTTTGATTACATCATTTTCGTGACGTGAACTACCCAACTGATCAGGGGTAACTGCCCGACCGGCCGTAGCACGGTGGTAAATGCATAACTACTAAATCGACGGTAAATAATGATACATAACTACCCAACCGGTGGTAACTACCTGACTGACCATAGCCCGGTGGTAAATGGAGATGCATGTCTACCCAACCGGCCGTAGCACGGTGGTAAATGAAGATGCATGTATCACTATATTATAAACATTAAAATCTTTATCAAATACCTCAATAGAAACTTAGGAACATACTTAGACATGCTTTAATATCACTTTACATGAATGAATAGCATAGGCATCTTTAACTGCTAAGAATAGAACCATTTATGGAATATCATTATGTTTACATATCATTACTTGGGTCATGCCAAAAGAAAGAAGGATTAGCCTTAACATACCTGCGCCGATCCTTTTGACAATCCTTCTAACACATGCCAACCGCGACGAAACACATCACCTCGAGATTGAAATAGGGAATAATTCGTATGAAATGCTCGAAGCAATAACGTTGCAATTGCAAGGTAATCTTGGCTGAAATTATTTCTTAAGAGATTAGAAATAACGTTTCTTATGCAAGGTAACCTTGGCTAAAATTATTTCTTAAGAGACTAGAAAATGATCTTGAACTAGGAACTTTACATTTAATTTTAGGTGGGCCCCACTTAGGATGACTAACCTTTCCTAAAGGCTTCTAAGTTGGCCACCTAAATGTAATGAAGCTTATTCATTACGTGGGGCTTCCACGTTGGGTCCCCTTGGTCTTATCCAAGGTTGTTAATTAATTACCCACTAATTTTTATTAAGTTGTTATTTCCCACATTAACCAATAATCCGCATAATTAAGAATTATCTCAAATTACTTAAAATACTACTCACTTTTAATACACTTTATGTACCCTACTATCATGGTCATGGGGTACCTTATATGGCATTATTCTATAAATGCCGGGTATTATACTACTCACTTTTTATTCGTTTACCCTTTAATATTCACGACACTTACTTATCGCTTGTTATAAATAGCATAAACGCTTATAACCTGAAGATAATATCATCCCCGAGTCTACGTCGATTAACTTACGACAAAATTTTAACGTACGAAATGCGCGATTGTAACATCCTTCCCCTTTTAGAAAGTCCTCGAATGTTTAGACTTGCAAGATGTACATAACATACTCATCAATTATAAATGTATATATATTCCCGATCTATATTCTAATGAAACAAGTATCAGGCTCTCACGGGATCAGGACATCATCCCTCCGTAAAACTACTTCCTAATCCATTTGCCACCTACAATTCTCTTAATCTATCTTCTAGGCGCTGACACCTACTAGTTGTAATCTTAATAACCGGGTTCATAACTTTGATTCCATAATACTAACTTTCCCAAAATCTTGCGTACTACATGTCGTTTCCTCCCTTGGGCGTTAGATCTATCAGGGTTCTCACTTCTTAATGTCCTAGGTTACTGCATTTCCTCCCTTAGTCCACTATCCTCGAGTTCTTAATTTGCTTTCAATATAGCCTTGGTTTCCCTTAACCCTTCAGATGGAATGCCAAGTCACTCTTATATTAATCATATTAATTGGGAAATTTGCATTAATAAGATCGAACATTACCTATAGTCACAGTACTTGACACATCATCTGGTGTAGCCTCTGGGTCCTGATGACCTGCCAAAGCATATATGCGGTTCTAACTGCCGCTGGAGCTAGATGCTCCACCCCTGCCTCTAACTCTTCCAGCTGATGCCCGAGGGCCTCGCTATAGAGGGCGTACTGAAGAGGATGAGACTGTTATAGATCTTGTGGGCTGAACCATCCTACTTCGGTCATTCATAGGAAAATTCGTCATGTAATGACTAGGGTCTCCAAAGGTATACCATACAGTAGATCCCTGGCGACATTGTCCAGAATGAGCTCTATCGCATTAACTGCACCGCGGAGGAGGCGCCCTCATCTGCGCTGAATCCCTCCGATTCTAATAACCTAAAATTCTCGAGCCCTGACCTGATTCAGAGTAGACAAATCCCTCATAATACGGCCTCTGCAACTGTCGGACACTATTAACAGGATATGGCGGCATAAGATCGCCCGAAAAATCCTCAGGCTGTCTAGCACACCTAGCCTTTTTATGCTGGCCCTCATCACAATTCTCGTATTGCTGCCATTTCCGATCCTCCAAATTCTGAGCATAAGCCTGGATGCAAGAAATATCCATACTATCGAGCACCATGAAACACTCATTAATCAGGTGCGACCCAAGTCCTACCACAAACTGATGCACTCGGTCACTCATTTCAGCCACAATCGAGGGGGCATACCTTGCCAAGGAATCAAACTGGAGACTATACTCCCGAACACTCATATTCCCTTGTTTAAGAACCAAGAACCTATCTACCCTTGCCCGACGAATCTTTGCCGGTAATTAATGACGCAACAAAGCCGCTTAGAACTCTTCCCATACCGCTGGAGATGCATTTGTCCCTCTAGAAAATTCCCAAGTTTCATACCACTGAACCGCAACATCTCACAATCGTAAAAGGCCAACTCTATTGACTCGGTGTGTGATTCATGCATCACCCTCAAAGTCCTCTGCATCCTATCAATAAAGTTGTGCGGGTCCTCATCCTTGTTGGATCCGGTAAACACTGGAGGGTCCAGGTTGATGAAGTCTCGATCTCTCGCGCTACCAACCCTATCAACGTAACCAACATATATACCTACCTGACGCTGAGCCTGAGAGGCCACCAATCTAGTCAACAACCGTACTGCACTACGCATATCCATATCCTCATCATGAACAATAGGTGGATTTACTGGGTTCCTCCTCATCTCCTCGGGTGCTGGCGAAATCGGAGAACTATGCGAGGGTGTCACACTTCCCCTCGGGGCCTCACTCTGTCCCTTACTAGACATTTGTGCTCTACTCATGCCCTCATCTGCTATTGCTTTACCCTTCTGACTAGTTGTAGCTTTCCGGGTCATAGGCGTCGCTGTATATAAAAAATAAGTCAAAGGTTAAGGGCTTCATTCCTTACGACTTTATTCTATTGCACGATCTAATATCAAGAAGGAAGGGTGACCGGTCCCTAAATGCCATGTAGTTTTCTATTTATACAATGTGGTGCAAAACACAATTATAAACAAGACTCTACTGGACACGGCTTGTAGAAAAACCTAGGACAGAACTGCTCTGATACCACTTTTGTCACGACCCAAATCAGAGGGCCATGACTGGAACCCGATGCCTACTCAACCGAGCGCCACATACCTTATCTTTTTTTACTATAAGACTCATCACGGGCCATGATAGGCCATATATATATATATATATATATATATATATATATATATAATTAACAATATTAGAACTTAACTCACATAACTAATTCAAAAAGATTTATATAGATACATAGGGGCTGACAAGGCCGTTGACATGTCATACCTAAAACTATACACTAGACACTGTCTGCAAAACCTCTAAGAAAATATGACCATAATATATAAGTCGGGAGAGGGTTCCCGACATCCTCATAAAACAAAATAAGATATATAGAACGTGACTCGGCAATACTCCAGGAAGATGTGGAGCTCACCAACCAAAAGCTGATATGTGGAGGCAGCCTACAATGGATGGTCCTCACCTCACCTATCCACACATGCATGGCATAAAACACTGCGTCCCATGAAAAGGGACGTCAGTACGAAAAATGTACAAAGTATGTAAGGCAGAAATGAAACGTAGTAATAAGATACTATCTCGGGGAGGGATAAGAGTCAACTTATAACCTCTGACTTGCCGGTGAGGGCCATAATATATAGAATAAGACCTATCTCATATATATAAATAAAACTACAATATAATAGTTCTGATCACATCATTCTCGTGACGTGAACTGCCCAACTGATCAGTGGTAACTGCCCGATCGGCCGTAGCACGATGATAAATGCATAACTGCCTAACCGGTCGTAAATAATGATACATAAATGCCCAACCGGTGGTAACTACACGACCGACCGTAGCCCGATGGTAAATGGAGATTCATGTTTGCCCAACCGGCCATAGCATGGTGGTAAATGAAGATGCATGTATCACTATATTATAAACATTAACATATTTATCAAATACCTCAATAGAAACTTAGGAACATATTTAGACATGCTTGAATATCACTTTACAGGAATGAATAGCATATGCATCTTTAATTGCAAATAATAGAACCATTTATGGAATAACATTATGTTTATATGTCATTACTTGGGTCATGCCAAAATAAAGAAGGATTAGCCTTAACATACCTGAGCCGATATTCTTGACAATCCTTCTAACACATGCCAACCGCGACGAAAAACGTAATAGCGAGATTGGAATAGGGAATAATTCGTATGAAATTCTTGAAGCAATGACGTTGCTATTTGTGACGACCCAAAGGGGGTCATCACCTATTTTATTACCTATTCCACACTTTCGAGGCCTTAAAAACCACATCTATAGTTGCCTCAATCTGTGTGTGCAGTCCGGGCGCGTAGCCGGACAGCTTAAATATGAAATTCTGTAAAACAATGCTAAGATTTTGATATTAAAATGAATAAATTTGACTCCGGTCAACATTATGGGTAAATGGACCCGGACCCATGTTTTGACGGTCCCGGAGGGTCCGTACGAAAATATGGGACTTGGGCGTATGCCCGAAATCGAATTCCGAGGTCCCAAGCCCGAGAAATGAATTTTTGAGTGAAATTGTTTTTCTGAAACTTATAAAGAAAAGTGAAATGGAAATTGGTTAGAATGTGTCGGTATCGGGCCCGTATTTTGGTTCCGGAGCCCGGTACATGTATTATATGTGGTTTAAGATATTTTTGTGAAGTTTGGTTGAAATTGGACGTCGTTTGACGTGTTTCGGACTTAAAACTCTAAAGTTGAAAGTTTATGAAGTTTGAAGAAAAACTAGTGATTTTGAGGTTTGATTCGTTGTTTTTGATGTTATATTGGAGATTTGATCGCACGGTTAAGTTCGTAGGATGTTTCTAAGTTAGTGCATGTGATTGTTTAGGAGCCCCAAGGGCTCGGGAGTGTTTCAGAGGTGTCTCGGAGTGATTTTGAACTTAGGAAGATTGTTGGTTTTTGGCTTCAGTAGTTGCAGGTCCATTTGTTCTTCGCGTTTGCGACGCCTCTTCCGCGTTCGCGAAGCTTTAAGCTTTTCCTTCAGCGCGTTCGCATCCATTCCCTCACGATCGCGTAGGGTTATTTGACCTTGAGGACTTAGCCCTATTTTCCTCTTCGCGTTCGCATACAATTGACCGTGTTCGCGTAACTTTGCAGGTCTTCTTCATCGCGTTCGCGTGATGTCCCACGCGTTCGCGTAGGTCAATTTCTGGACCTCAGCCTTTTTACTCTTCACGTTCGCGTTCGCGTTCACCCTTCCACGAACGTGATGGTCTCTCAAGTCTACCCTTCGCGAACGCGGCCTCCCTTCCGCGAACGCGAAGGGAAATTTTGCCCAGTGGTATATAAATATTTCCAGAACAGTAGCTTTGGGATTTTTCATAAGTTTTCACGAAATTCATCTTCTCCAAGGTCCTTCAGCATCCATTGAAGCCACCCTTCACCAAAACTTCTTGGGTTAGTAAATTTTAACTCGTTTCCTTCATTTGTCATCTATATCTCATGAATTCCGAAGCCTAAAACATGCAAATTAGAGTAGAAAATTGGGAATTTGGGTAGAGTTAGGCCCTTTTGAATTTTCTTGATTTAGACCTCGTTTTGGGGTCTAATTTGAAAACAAATTATGTATTCGGGCTCGTGGGTGAATGGTTGACGTGGTTTTGGTCCAAGCCTCGTATTTGGACCAAGCAGGCCCGGGGTCGAATTTTGTTATTTTGGAAGAATGCATGGAAATGGGTAATTAGCCTATGTAATTGAATTATTGAATCCTTATTGATATACTTGAGTTGATTATGCCTAGATAATACCATTCGGGAGTTGAATTCTAAAGGAAAGGCGGTGTTAGAGGGTTGATTTCTATATTTTGGACCCAAGGTAAGTGTTTGGTCTAACCTTAGCTTGAGGGAATAGGAGTAGAGTATCATTTGCTATTTGCTAATTGTCAAATACGATATATAGGCATGGTGACGAGTATCTATACATTGGTGTCTAGCATGACCGTGAGTCCCTATCTTATGAATATTCTGACTTTGTTGTAATTTCTATGCCTAATTGATGATTTCTATATGATGTAAAGGGCATGTGAAGGAATATGAGGTAATTACATCTATCACGACCCCAATTCGCCCTCCGTGAACATGTGATGATGGCAGCTAGTCCCTATTACTAGGTAAGCCTAACAATGCGGAAAAACAACATAACTTGCGAAATAATTAATTAAAACTTAACAACTGAGAAAGACTGTATATAAATGCCGCTCGGCATATACAACCCAATAATGCGGAAGTATACAATATCACCCCAAAACCCATAAACTCACGGCAACCACAGGCTAACAGAAATATAATACACTGGTCTAACTCCAGAATGTCTAAACAACTGTAAGGAAGGAAAAACTGTCCATTAAAGCTGGAATAAGATAGAGACTCCTAGTCTGTGGACGCGGCAAATGTACCTCGAAGTCCCTGCTAGATCTCTCAACCTTGGGGATAGTGCGCCTTGCTGGCGGTACCTGGATCTGCACATGAAAAACATGCGTAGAAGGGGCATGCGTACACCACAACGCTACTCAGTAAGTGCCAAGCCTAACCTCGGTCGGGTAGTGACGAGGAAGGTCAGGTCCCTACTGAATTTAAACAATATAATATGAATTTATAGTAAGAAGACAGGGAGTAATAATGAGTACAGTAGTGAAATAAGACAGGTCAAACAAAGCAATAACCAAAAACACAAGAACAAAGTAAACACGGAATATGTACAACTCAATGACAATGGTAACAATGAGGATCTCCCAGGATACCTTCCTGTAGTCCTTTTCTCAACTGACCAGTGGATCTCCCAGGATACCGTCCCGTAGTCCATCATATGTATATCCAAAGGATCTCCCGGGATATCGTCCCGTAGTCCCAAAGTAAATATGTAGGGGGATCTCCCTGGATACCGTTCCGTAGTCCCAAAGTAAATATGCAGGGGGATCTCCCGGGATACCTTCCCGTAGTCCCAAAGTAAATACGCAACCACAACAAGAAGACATTCAGAAATAGAGTGCAAAACTACAAGGCAACAAGTAGTTCTAGCCTAACATGCTTCACGTAGTACAACTAAAGCACTTAAGCAATTAGGCAATTCAAGTCAACTAGGCATGCTTTTCTAAACTAACTCAGGCTATAATTGCAAGTAGAATAAAGCAGGTAAGAAAGAAACTCAGTCTAAATATTTAAAGTGAACCGGATTTTCAACAATTAGCACAAGTACGCGCTCGTCACCTCACGTACAAGGCATTCAATTACCAAATATCACATCCTAAGGGGAAAGGTCCCCCACACAAGGTTAGACAATCCACTTACCTCGAACCGGCTCAAAATCAACTCGAAACCACACGTTTTCCACGAGTATCCGACTCCAAATGGCCCAAATCTATACAATTCAATTACATATCGTAAATAACATCTCATGCAACTGATTTTCACTGTTTAATTCAAGCTAAGGCGCGAAATTAGGTAAAATGACCAAAACACCCCTCGAACCCACGCCTCGGAATCAGGTAAAAGTTATATTTTCCGGACACCCATTCACTCACGGACTCATTCAACTAGAAACAATCGAAATCTGATGCCAAAAACCCCATAAATTTTCAAAATTTCTGGTTGGGGAAATTTCATCAATTTCCTAGGGTTTTCCCCCATTTTTGATAATTAAACTAAAGAAAACAATGGAGATTAGATTAGAAAATGTTACCTATGATACTTCTCTTCAAAACACACAGAAAATCGCCAATTCTTGAGCCCTTACACGATTTTTAGACTTATGAAATAAACTCTCGGATTTTTGGAATAAAACACACAGGGATCTCGCAGCTGCGGTCGCGATCACCGCACCTGCGGCACCACACCTGTTGAAAAAGCATCACAGGTGGGGAAATCAGTTAAGTTACACTGGGGCCGCACCTGTGGTCGTTTGGTCGTGCCTGCGGTCCCGCACCTGCGGAACCGAGGTCGCACCTGCGATCACTGGTCAAATCTCTCCCTATCGCACCTGCGATCAAGCCCCACGCGCCTGTGAGTCCGCACCTGCGGAAAAACCTTCACAGGTGTGCAGATACCTGAAGAGGCCTGGTTTAAAAGTAGCTAAGTCCCAATTTTTCTCCTAGTAAGCATCCAAAACAACCCCGAGGCCCCCGGGACCTCAACCAAAACGACCAACCAACCTTAATACTTCATTCGAACTAGACCGAGCCTTAAAAACACGTCTCATAACATCAAAAACATCGATTATGCATAGGTTCAAGTCTAGGAACTTAGGAAAATTCTAGAATTCACATCCGATGCCGAAACACGTCTAAACTCATCCGAATGACCTCAAATTTTGCACACACATCCCAAATGACATGACGGAACTACTGCAACTTCTAGAATTCCATTCCGACCCTTGGATAAAAAATTCACTATCGTGCTGGAGACTCCAAAAATTCAAACTTCGGCATTTCAAGCCTAAATGAGCTACAGACTTCCAAAATACATTCTGAACACGCTCCCAACCCCGAAATCACCTAACGGAGCTAACGGAACCATCCGATTTCCATTTCGAGGCCGTATTCACACTTCTCCGACTACGGGAAACTTTCCAACACTTAAGTTCTCATTTAGGGACTAAGTGTTCCAAAACTCACCGGAACTCAAAATCGAACGTCCCGACAATTCAATTTAGCAAAAATAGACTTGGGGAAAATAATTAATAGGGGATCGGGGCGTTAATTCTTAAGACGACCGACCGGGTCGTCACATCCTCCTCACTTAAAAATTCGTTCGTCCTCGAACGAGCATAAAGACATACCTGAAGTAGTGAAAAGATGAGGGTAATTGCTGCGCATATCCTGCTCGGTCTCCCAGGTCGCCTCCTCGGCCGGCTGATCCCGCCACTGAACCTTTACTGAAGTAATGTTTTGACCGGAGCTTTCTGACCTGTCTGTCCAATATAGCTACAGGCTCCTCAACATATGATAGATCCTTGTCCAATTGTACTGAGCTGAAATCCAAGACATGAGACGGGTCACCGTGATACCTCCGGAGCATCAAAACATGAAATACCGGATGAAATCCTGCCAGGCTGAGAGGTAAGGCAAGCTCATAAGCAACCTCCCCAACACGCCTCAATATCTCAAAATGGCCGATAAACCTCGGACTCAACTTCCCTTTCTTCCCAAATCTCATAACGCCCTTAATAGGCGAAAACCGAAGCAGAACCCTCTCTCCAACCATATATGAAACATCACGAACCTTCCGGTCCGCATAACTCTTCTGTCTGGACTGGGCTGTACAGAGTCTATTGTGAATCACCTTGACCTTCTCCAATGCATCCTGAACCAACTTTGTGCCCAACAGCCTGGCCTCACCCGACTCAAACCAACCCACCGGAGATTTGCACCTCCTACCATACAAAGCCTTATATGGCGCCATCTGAATGCTGGATTGATAACTGTTGTTGTAAGCAAACTCCGCCAATGGCAAGAACTGATCCCAAGACCCTCCAAACTCAATCACACATGCACGGAGCATATCCTCAAGAACCTGAATAGTGCGCTCGAACTTTCCGTCCGTCTGGGGGTGAAATGCTATGATCAACTCCACCTTGGTACCTAACTCCTGCTGAACGGCTCTCTAGAACCGTGAAGTGAACTGAGTACCTCTGTCCGAGATAATAGAAACTGGAATACCATGCAGATGAACGATCTCCCGAATATAAATCTCTGCCAACCGCTCCGATGAATAAGTAGTCAATACCGGAATGAAATGGGTTGATTTGGTCAACCGATCCACAATCACCCAAATAGCATCATGCTTCCTCAAATTCTGAGGAAGTCCAACCACAAATTCCATGGTGATCCGCTCCCACTTCCACTTTGGAAGCTCAATCTGCTGAAGTAACCCTCCTGATCTCTGATGCTCACATTTGACCTGTTGACAGTTGAGACACTTGGCTACAAACTCTGCTATATCCTTCTTCATTCTTCGCCACCAATAGTGCTGTCTCAGATCCTGGTACATCTTCGTGGTACCTGGATGGATGGAATACCGCGAACTGTGGGCCTCAGCTAAAATCAACTCCCGAAGCCCATCAACATTGGGCACACAAATCTGACCCTGCATGCTCAATACCCTGTTATCTCCAATAGTCACATCTCTGGCATCACCGTGCTGGACCGTGTCCTTGAGGACAAGTAAATGAGGATCATCGTACTACCGCTCCCTGATACGATCGAATAAGGAAGACTGAGAAACCATACAAGCTAATACCTGGAAAAGCTCAGAAGATCCAATCTCACGAAGTGACTGGCTAAGGACTGAACATCTAAGGCTAGAGGCCTCTCAGCTGCATGAAGGTATGCCAAGCTCCCCAAACTCTCCGCCCGGTGACTCAAGGTGTCGGTCACCACATTGGCCTCCCCGGGGTTGTATAATATAGTGATGTCATAGTCTTTTAGCAACTCTAACCATCTATGCTGGCGCAAATTTAGATCCTTCTGCCTGAATATGTGTTGCAAACTCCGGTGGTCAGTATAAATCTCACAAGGCACACCGTACAAATAATGACGCCAGATCTTCAAGGCATGAACAATGGCAGCTAACTCAAGGTCATGGACAGGGTAATTCTTCTCATGTATCTTCAATTGTCTAGACGCATAGGCAATCACCCTACCGTCCTGCATCAACACCGCTCCGAGGCCGACTCGTGAGGCATCACAATAAACTGTATAAGACCCCGAACCAGTAGACAATATCAAGATTGGGGCTGTAGTCAAAACTGTCTTGAGCTTCTGAAAGCTCGCCTCACACTCCTCTGTCCACTGAAATGGAGCACCCTTCTGGGTCAATCTAGTCATAGGGGCCGCAATCGATGAAAATCCCTCCACAAAACGACGGTAGTAGCCCGCCAAGCCAAGGAAACTGCGAATCTCTGTAACTGAGGATGGCCTGGGACAACTCTGCACGGCCTCTATCTTATTCGGATCCACCCGAATGCCCTCACTCGATACTATGTGGCCTAAGAATGCCACAGAACTCAACCAGAACTCACATTTTGAGAACTTTGCATACAACTTCTTCTCTCTCAGGATCTGAAGCACTGTCCTCAGGTGCTGCTCTTGATCTTCTTGACTCCGAGAGTAAACAAGAATATCATCTATGAAAACAATGATGAATGAGTCGAGATATGGCCTGAACACGCTCTGCATCAAATGCATAAATATTGCGGGGGCATTAGTCAGCCCGAATGACATAACTAGAAACTCGTAATGGCCATACTGAGTCCTGAAAGTAGTCTTCAGGATATCCGGCTCCCGAATCTTCAACTGATGGTAACCTGAGCGCAAATCAATCTTAGAAAATACCTGTGCGCCCTGAAGCTGGTCAAATAAATCATCAATACGAGGCAAGGGATAACGGTTCTTCACTATAACCCTGTTCAACTGGCGATAATCAATACACATGCGTATAGAACCATCCTTTTTCTTCACAAACAAGACAGGAGCACCCCAAGGTGAAACACTGGGTCGAATAAAACCCTTATCAGGCAATTCTTATAACTGATCTTTCAACTCCTTCAACTCAGGAAGATCCATATGGTACGGAGGAATGGAAATGGGCTGAGTGCCCAGCAACAAATCAATGCCAAAATCATTGTCTCTATCGGGCGGCATGCCCGGAAGATCAGCCGGAAACACATCGGGATAATCCCGTACCACTAGAACTGAATCAACAGAAGGGGTATCAACACTAACATATCTCACATAAGCTATATACGCGGCACATTCCTTCTCGAACATATGCTGAGCTTTAAGGAAAGAGATAACTCTACTGGGAGTGTGATCTAAGGTACCACTCCACTCAACACGCAGAATACCTGGCATAGCCAGCGTCACGGTCTTGGCGTGACAATCAAGAATAGAATAATGGGGCGACAACCAGTCCATGCCCAAAATAATATCATAATCCACCATATCGAGTAACAGTAAATTCACAGTGGTCTCAAAACCACGAATAGTAACCAAACACGACCGATAAACGCGGTCCACAACAAGAGAATCTCTAACAGGAGTAGAAACATAAACAGGAGAACTCAAAGAATCTCGGGCTATACCCAAATGTGGAGCAAAATAAGAAGACACATAAGAATACGTGGAGCCTGGATCGAATAGAACCGATGCATCTCTGTGACAAACCAATATAATACCTGTAATGCTAGAATCGGAGACAACAGTCTCGGTATGAGCAACAATAGCATAATATCTGGCCTGGCCTGGCCTCCCCCTCGAGGGCGACCTCTACCTCCCCGACCTCCGCCCCTAGCTGGCTGGGCATATGGGGTAGCAGTTGGAGCTGTGATCATGACCTGAGAACTCTGGCGAGCACGCTGTGGCTGAAAAGTCTGTGAAGATGCACCCCTACTAAGTCTGGGCCAGTCCCTAACCAGATGGCGTGTATCACCACACTCAAAACAAGCTCTGGGAGGACGTTATGGCTATGACTGGCTAGGTTCAGGTCTGCTAGACTGATCTCTGAAAGCACCCTGCACATGAGGCACGCTAGAAACTGGAGGTGCATAGTAAGGCTCCTGAGTCCTGGGTGGAGCTGGGGTACCACTGGCTGCTGGAAGGGCTGAATAAACAGGGCGGACCATATAACCCCTACAATGTTGACCTGTTGCTGAGGTATGGGCACCAGAGTAGTGGCCCGACTCTTGAGACCTCTTGGCCTCTCTCTCCTCTCTCTCCCTAGCGAGAATACCCTCGATCCTCCTAGCAATTCTCACTACCTGCTGATAAGGAATGTCCATCTCTAACTCTTGAACCATGCTAGATCTAATGGGTGGGATAATACCCTCGATGAACCCGCGAACCCTCTCGCAGACAGTAGCAACCAAAACCGGTGCATGCCTAGCCAATCTGGTGTAACAGATAGCATATTCTGAAACTGTCATAGCACCCTGACGCAAATGCTCAAACTCTGCGTGCCATGCGTCCCTGAGGCTCTAAGGAACAAACTCTCTCAGGAACATATCTGAGAACTGGGTCCAGGTCAGTGAAGCAGCCTCATCTGGACTATCTAACTCATAAGTGTGCCACCAATCATAGGCGGCTCCGCGAAGCTAGAACGTAGTAAAGGAAACCCCACTAGATCCGGCTATGCCTATAGTGCGAAGAATACGGTGGCACTCCTCTAGAAGCTCCAAGGCATCGTCTGATGCTAGACCACTGAATACCGGAGGATCATACTTCTTGAACTTCTCAAGTCTCCGCTGCTTGTCCTCTAAAGCAGCTGACCCATCCTCGGGCTGAACTGGCACTACGGGCGGTGCAGGAATGTACTCTGGGATCTGCTCCACATGCACTCGCTGCTCAGGAGTGCAGGAGGCGGGAGCCTGTGCTCCTCCCCCGGCCTGGGATGTGGCTGCAGCAAGGGGAAGAAACCCTGTCTGATCCAGAGTGGTGTACATAGACATGAACTGACCTAACGTCTCCTGAAGGGCTGGAGTAGTAGTGGCAGTAGGCGTGTCAGGTGCCTGGACTTCGGCTGCATCTGCTGGTGGTACCTCAATGGCAGCTCGCGCAGGTGCTCTCGCTGCACCACATGTGTGTCCTCGGCCTCTACCTCGTCCCTGGCCTCTGACGACTGCAGTAGGGGGCACGGGTGCCTGATCGTCCCGAGTTGCACGTGTCCTCACCATATGTGAGAGAATAAAAGACAGAGGTTTAGAATTGATGTCAAAAATATTTCACGACAAGGAAATCAATGAAGTGAAGATTTTTCCTAAACGGTTACAGAGCCTCTCGTAAATAAGTACAAACGTCTCAGTACCGATCAACGAGACTCTAATAAACTAGCCTGTGTTCCGTGACTCCTATGAACCTAGAGCTCTGATACCAACTTGTCACGACCCCAGTTCGCCCTCCGTGAACATGTCGTGATGGCAGATAGTCCCTATAACTAGGTAAGCCTAACAATGCGGAAAAACAACATAACTTGCGGAATAATTAATTAAAACTTAACAACTAAAGAAAGACTGTATATTAATGCCGCTCGGCATATACAACCCAATAATGCGGAAGTCTACAATATCACCCCAAACCCGAAAACTCATGGGAACCGCAGGCTAAAAGAAATATAATACACTGCTCTAACTCCAGAATGTCTAAATACCTGTAAGGAAGGAAAAGTTGTCCACTAAAGCTGGAATAAGACAGAGACTCCTAGTTTGCGGACGTGGCAGATGTACCTCGAAGTCTATGCTAGATCTCTTAACCTCGGGGATAGTGCGCCTGGGTGGTGGTACCTGGATCTGCACATGAAAAACATGCGCAGAAGGGGCATGAGTACACCACAGCGGTACTCAGTACGTGCCAAGCCTAACTTTGGTCGGGTAGTGACGAGGAAGGTCAGGTCCCTACTGAGTTTAAACAATATAATATGGATTTATAGTAAGAAGACAATAAGTAAAAATGAGTACAGCAATGAAATAAGACAGGTCAAACAAGGCAATAACCAAAAACACAAGAACAGAGTAAACACGGAATATGTACATCTCAATGACAATTGCAACAATGAGGATCTCCCAGGATACCGTCCTGTAGTCCTTTTCTCAATTGACCAGTGAATCTCCCAGGATACCGTCCCGTAGTCCATCATATGTATATCCAAAGGATCTCCCGGGATATCGTCTCGTAGTCCCAAAGTAAATATGAAGGGGGATCTCCCGGGATACCGTCCCGTAGTCCCAAAGTAAATATGCAGGGGGATCTCCCGGGATACCGTCCCGTAGTCCCAAAGTAAATATGCAGGGGGATCTCCCGGGATACCGTCCCGTAGTCCCAAAGTAAATATGCAGGGGGATCTCCCGGGATACCGTCCCGTAGTCCCAAAGTAAATATGCAGGGGGATCTCCCGGGATACCGTCCCGTAGTCCCAAAGTAAATATGCAGGGGGATCTCCCGGGATACCGTCCCGTAGTCCCAAAGTAAATATGCAGGGGGATCTCCCGGGATACCGTCCCGTAGTCCCAAAGTAAATATGCAGGGGGATCTCCCGGGATACCGTCCCGTAGTCCCAAAGTAAATATGCAGGGGGATCTCCCGGGATACCGTCCCGTAGTCCCAAAGTAAATATGCAGGGGGATCTCCCGGGATACCGTCCCGTAGTCCCAAAGTAAATATGCAGGGGGATCTCCCGGGATACCGTCCCGTAGTCCCAAAGTAAATACGCAGCCACAACAAGAAGACATTCAGAAATAGAGTGCAAAACTACAAGGCAACAAGTAGTTCTAGCCTAACATGCTTCACGTAGTACAATTAAAGCACTTAAGCAATTCAAGTCAACTAGGCATGCTTTTCTAAACTAATTTAGGCTATAATTGCAAGTAGAATAAAGCATGTAAGAAAGAAACTCAGTCTAAATATTTAAAGTGAACCGGATTTTCAACAATTAGCACAAGTACGCTCTCGTCACCTCACATACAAGGCATTCAATTACCAAATATCACATCTTAAGGGGAAAGGTCCCCCACACAATGTTAGATAAGCCACTTACCTCGAACCGGCTCAAAATCAACTCGAAACCACACGTTTGCCATGAGTATCTGACTCCAAATGGCCCAAATCTATACAATTCAATTACATATCGTAAATAACATCTCATGCAACTGATTTTCACTGTTTAATTCAAGCTAAGGCGCAAAATTAGGTAAAATGACCAAAAATCCCCTCGGGCCCACGCCTCGGAATCGAGTAAAAGTTATATTTTTTGGACACCCATTCACTCACAGACTCATTCAACCAGACACAATAGAAATCTGATGCCAAAAACCACATAAATTTTCAAAATTTTGGGTTGGGGAAATTTCATCAATTTCTTAGGGTGTTCCCCCCATTTTTGATAATTAAACTAAAGAAAAAAATGGAGATTAATGGTCTAACAATGAATTAGGATTAGAAAATGTTGCCTATGATCCTTATCTTCAAAACCCATAGAAAATCGCCAATTCGTGAGCCCTTACACGATTTTTAGACTTATGAAATAAACTCTCGGATATTTGGAATAAAACACACAGGGATCTCGCACCTGCGGTCCCGATCACCGCACCTGCGGAAAAAGCATCGTAGGTGCGGAAATCACTTAAATTATGCTAGGGCCGCACCTACGATTGTTTGGTCGCGCCTGCGGTCCCGCACCTGTGGAACCCAGGTCGCACCTGCGACCACTGGTCAAATCTCCCCCTATCGCACCTGCGATAGGGGGAGATTTGACCAGTGGTCGCGCCTGCGGTCCCGCACCTGTGGAACCCAGGTCGCACCTGCGACCACTGGTCAAATCTCCCCCTATCGCACCTGCGATCAAGCCCACGCGCCTGTGAGTCCGCACCTACCGCTAAGCATCCGAAACGACCCCGAGGCCCCCCGGACCTCAACCAAAACAACCAACCAACCTTAATACTTCATTCGAACTAGGTAGAGCCTTAAAAAAACGTCTCATAACATTAAAAACATCGATTATGCATAGGTTCAAGCCTAGGAACTTAGGAAAATTCTAGAATTCACATCCGACGCCGAAACACGTCTAAACTCATCCGAATGACCTCAAATTTTGCACACATATCCCAAATGACATGACGGAACTACTGAAACTTTCGTAATTCCATTCCGACCCTCGGATCAAAAATTCATTATCGGGCTGGAGACTCCAAAAATTCAAACTTCGGCATTTCAAGCCTAAATGAGCTACGGACTTCCAAAATACATTCTGAACATGCTCCTAACCCCGAAATCACCTAACAGAGCTAACGGAACCATCAGATTTCCATTCCAACGCCGTCTTCACACTGCACCCACTACGGGAAACTTTCCAACACTTAAGCTCTCATTTAGGGACTAAGTGTCCCAAAACTCGCCGGAACTCAAAACCGAACGTCCTGGCAATTCAATTTAGCAGAGTTAGACTTGGGAAAAATAGTTAATAGGGGATCAGGGCGTTAATTCTTAAGACGACCGACCAGGTCGTCACAACATCCTTTTGGAGCATTGGGTCAAATTGTAAAACGAATGATGAAGGAATATGAGATAATTACATTCTTTGGAGCATTGACTCAAATATGTAAAACGAATAATGAAGAAATATGAGGTAATTACATTCTTTGGAGCATTGGCTCAAATTGTGAAACGAATAATGAAGGTATATGAGATAATTACATGCTTTGGAGCATTGGCTCAAATTGTGAAACGAATATTGAAGAAATATGAGGTAATTACATTCTTTGGAGCATTGGCTCAAATTATACAATGAATGATGAAGGGATATGAGATAATTACATGCTTTGTAGAATTGGCTCAAATTGTGAAACGAATAATGAAGAAATGTGAGGTAATTACATTCTTTGGAGCATTGGCTCAAATTATAAAACGAATGATGAAGGAATATGAGATAATTACATCCTTTGGAGCATTGGCTCAATTAATAGAATAAATCATGGAAATGAAAGTGAAATAAAGAGGAAGAGTTATTGAAATATACCCTTGTTGGGTCGTCGTTGTATAGTTCCCTTGCCGGGATTTAATTGTTTGGTTTATGTTCCCTTGCCGGGATTTAATTGTATAATTGATTTTCCCTTGCCGGGATTTCCATTTTTTCTCTCTGTTTATTTCCTTGCCCTTGTTTGTGTTTGGTGTTTGGGTGAGGAAGAGTACTAAAGCACGAAGGGGACATTCTGTGCCATGTTTTATATTGATTATGCACAAGGGGACATTCCGTGCCATGTTTTATATTATTATGCACGAGGGGACATTTCGTGCCATGTTTTATATTGATTATGCACGAGGGGACATTCTGTGCCATGTTTTATATTCATTATGCACGAGGGGACATTCTGTGCCATGTTTTATATTCATTATGCACGAGGGGACATTCCGTGCCATGTTTTATATTATTATGCACGAGGGGACATTCCGTGCCATGTTTTATATTATTATGCACGAGGGGACATTCCTTGCCATGTTTTATATTGATTATGCACGAGGGGACATTCTGTTCCATATTTTATATTATTACGCACGAGGGGTCATTTTGTGCCATGTTTTATATTATTATATGCACGAGGGGACATGCCGTGCCGCATCTTTTACTGTTTAATCTGTGGTGTCAATTCCCGTTATTATTTTCAGGTATTTCGGACTGTTGTTTTCATTTCTGTCATTTCAGTATTTGCGATCTCTTACCCCCAGCATGTTCTCCCCGTAATTTTATTCTTGTTTAGTTTCTGCTATACTATTGAACTGCACAGGTACATTTTGTTGTCGTGTCTTAGACTCTTCACTACTTCGTCGAGGTTAGGCTCGGCACTTACTCAGTACATGGGGTCGGTTGTACTGATGCTACACCTGAACTTCTTTATGTTGTGTAGATTATGCAGCCGAACCCGGAGGACGTCATTAGTGGGAGTGGCTTCCAGCTTATCCTAGAGGCTTCAAGGTATACCCGCTGGCGTTCGTGGGCCTTGGCGTCTCTTCCATCCCTTTGTCTTCACTTCTGTCTTGTTTTTCCTCTAGTTTCAGAGACAACTATGTATTCTCTTTTCAGACTTGTATTTAGCACTCTTACAGACAGTTCGTGAGTTTGTGACTCCAGGTTTTGGGAAAATTTACGTGTTGTTGTATTATGTTGTCCTTATTTAGCTTGAAACCATATTTATTTCCGCTGTTAAATTGTGAACCATTTAGTTTATCCTAGTAAATTGATGTTGATATGCTAGTTTATCTATACACGTTGGCTTGTCTAGCGGGTTCAACGTTAGACGCCATCACGGCCCGATGGTGGGAATTCAGGGCGTGACAAGTTGGTATAAGAGCACTAGGTTACTTAGGTCTCACAACTTACGGACAACTTGGTAGAGTCTGAGGGATCTGTACGGAGACGTCTGTATTTATCCCCCAGAGGCTGCGAAGTTAGGATGACTCCATATTTATTTTCTTCTCTGTCGTGCGCTATGAATTCTGAGTACTAATTGAGTTTCTATTCTATTCTCTCGCAGATGGTAAGGACGCGTTCTTCCCTTGGTTCCGCCCAGCAGCCTGACACTCCTTCTACAGCTCCTACTCGGGGTCGAGGTCGAGGACGAGGCCGTGCTAAAGGCCGAGGCCGGGCTCAGCCTAGATCAGCAGCCTCAGTAGAGGACCCTCAGGTCGAGTCTGACGATGAGGTCCCAGTTCCGGCAGTCCCAGTTGGATCAGCTTAGGTCCCAGAGGGGTTCATAGCTACCCTAGTGCTTCAGGACGCCCTTGTCCGTCTAGTCGGACTCATGGAGAGTGTAGCACATACGGGTATTCTTCCTACAGCACCAACCGTCTCTCAGGCTGGGGGAGATGCCTAGACTCCTGCCGCCCGCGTGCCAGAGCAACTAGTTCCACAGTTTCAGAATCCGGCACCTCAGCCAGCCGGAGTAGCTCAGCCGGGTATTGCAGCACCGGTAGCAAAGGGAGCCGCTATGTCAGCTGATGCTTTGTGGAGACTGGACAGGTTCACCAAGTTATTGACTGCTACTTTTACTGGTTGACCATTAGAGGACCCCCAGGATTATTTGGACAGCTGCCGTGAGGTTCTTCGGAATATGGGCATAGTGGAGTCCAACAGATTTGACTTCGCTACTTTTCGGTAATCTAGCACAGCCAAGAGTTGGTGGAGAGACTATTGCTTAGCCAGACAAGCTGGATCTACACCTTTGACTTGGACTCAATTCTCAGAGGTATTTTTGGGGAAGTTCCTTCCCATTACTCAGAGAGAGGACCTTTGGAGGCAGTTTGAGCGTCTCCAGTAGGGATCCATGTCCGTCACTCAGTACGAGACCAGGTTTATCACTCTACCCCGATATGCTATTATGATACTTCCCACTGATTGGGAGAAGGTTCGGAGGTTTATCGAGGGATTGGCCTGGCCTATCATACTTCATATGTCTAGAGAGTCAGGTACAGATATATCGTTCCAGCATGCGACCAATGTGTCCAGGAGGATTGAGATGATTATGTCACAGGGTGGTGGTCAAGGGGCTAACAAGAGGGCCCGTCATTTTGGTCATTTCAGTGGAGCCTCATCTGGGGGCAGGGATTCTTCAGGCAGAGGTCATCCTCCTAGACCTTTTCAGTCAGCTCTCCAAGTTTTCCATGGTACTTCAGGTGGTCGTGGTTCTCTGACGCACTATTCTGATCAGCAGCCTTACAGTGCGCCACCAGCTCCCTTCAATGCACCACCGTTTCAGAGTTTCCGAGGTAGTCATTCAGGTCGATAGGGCCAATTCCAGAGTCAGCAATCACATCAGCGGAAGCCTTGTTATTGCGGTGGTTTGGGGCACATTTCCAGGTTATGCCCCAAAGGTTCTGGTGGGTCCCAGCATCAAGTTTCTCGTGCCATGGTATAGACACCAGGTGTTCCAGAGCATGCCCAGCAAGCTAGAGGTGGAAGTAGAGGTGCTAGTGATGGAGGTAGAGGCCATAGAGGTGGAGCTCAGGCCGCCAGAGGTGGAGGCCAGCCAGTAATCAGCCGTCCCAGAGATGTGGTTCAGGGTGGTGAGGCCCATCCCCGATGTTATGCTCTTCCAGCCAGGCCATATGCTGAGTCTTCAGATGTAGTCATTACAGTTACTATTCGGGTTTGTGACAGAGATGCTTCAGTTCTATTTGATCCAGGGTCTACGTATTCGTATATGTCCTCTTATTTTGCACCGTACCTGGTCATGCCTAGTGATCCACTAAGTGTTCCTGTGTATGTATCTACACTGGTGGGTGATTCTATCGTGGTCGATCGAGTCCATCGTTCTTGTGTTGTGGTGATTGGGGTCTTGAGACCCGTGTTGATTTGTTGTTTTTAGGTATGGTCAATTTTGATGTTATAGTGGGATGGACTGGTTATCCCCATATCATGCTATCTTGGATTGCCATGCCAAGACGGTGACCTTAGCCTTACCGGATTTTCCCCATTTGGAGTAGAGAGGGACTCTTGGTCACTCTACACGTAGTGTTATTTCGTAGGTGCAGGCTCGGCGTATGGTCGAGAAAGGGTGTTTGTCTCATTTGGCTTATGTGCGCGATTCCAGTGTTGAGGTTCCCTCTATTAATTCTGTGCCCGTGGTTCATGAGTTTCCTGAGGTCTTCCCTTCAGACCTGCCGGGGATGCCACCCGAAACATTGATTTCTGCATTGATCTGGCTCCGGGCACCCAGCCCATTTCCATTCTGCCGTATCGCATGTCCCCACCAGAGTTGAAAGAGTTGAAGGAACAGTTGCAGGATTTTCGTGGGAAGGGTTTCATTAGGCCCAACGTTTCTCCTTGGGGTGCTCCAGTATTGTTTGTGAAGAAAAATGATGGTTCGATGAGGATGTGCATTGATTACCGGCAATTGAACAAGGTTACAATCAAGAATAAGTATCCACTGCCGAGGATTGATGATTTGTTCGATCAGCTTCAGGGTGCCAAGGTATTTTGAAAGATATACTTGAGATATAGCTACATCAGTTGAGGATTAGGGCATCCGATGTCCCTAAGACAGCTTTCCGCACTCGGTACGGGCATTACGAGTTTTTAGTCATGTCGTTTGGGTTGGCAAATGCCCCATCAGCTTTTATGGATTTGATGAATCGAGTGTTCAGGCCTTATTCGGAATCGTTCGTGATAGTCTTCATTGATGATATATTGATATACTCCCGCAGTCAGGAGGAGCACGAGCAGCATCTCAGAGTGGTTCTTCAAACTCTGAAGGATAGCCAGCTATATGCAAAGTTTTTGAAGTGTGAGTTCTGGTTGAGTTTAGTTTCATTCCTGGGTCATGTCGTATCATTAGAGGGCATTCAGGTTGAATCGAAGAAGATTGAGGCAGTCAAGAACTATCCTAGACCAGCATCAGCTACAAAGATTCGAAGTTTCTTGGGATTGGCAGGCTATTATCGTCGGTTCGTGGAGGGGTTCTCATCTATTGCAGCCCCGATGACCAGGTTGACCCAGAAGGGTGCCCAGTTCAGATGGTCGAACGAGTGTGAGGTGAGCTTTCAGAGGCTCAAGACAGCTCTGACTACGGACACTTCCGTTGACCTGGAAGAAGTTTGATGCTGTGTGGGTCATTGTTGATAGGCTGACCAAGTCAGCACATTTCATTCCTGTAGCAGTTTCCTATTCATCTGAGAGGTAAGCTGAGATCTATGTCCGGGAGATTGTCTGCCTTCATGGTGTGCCAATATCTATCATTTCGGACCAGGACGCGCAGTTTACCTCGCGTTTCTGGAGAGCAGTTCTGCGAAAGTTAGGCACCCAGGTGGAGTTGAGCACAGCATTTCATCCTCAGACGGATGCACAGTCTGAGCGGACTATTCAAATATTCGAGGATATGCTCCGAGCTTGTGTTATTGACTTTGGAGGATCGTGGGATCAGTTCTTGCCTTTAGCAGAGTTTGCCTACAACAATAGCTACCAGTCGAGTATCCAGATGCTCCTTATGAGGCTTTATATGGTAGGCGGTGTTAATCTCCGGTGGGATGGTTTGAGCCGGGAGAGGCTCGGTTGTTGGGTACAGATTTGGTTCAGGAGGCCTTGGACAAGGTCAGGATCATTCATGATAGGCTTCGTACAGCTCAGTCAAGGCAAAAGAGTTATGCAGATCGTAAGGTTCGAGATGTGGCTTTTATGGTTGGTGAGCGAGTATTGCTCCGAGTGTCGCCTATGAAGGGCGTGATGAGATTTTGGAATAAGGGCAAGCTTAGACCTAGGTTCATTGGTCCGTTTGAGATTCTTGATCGAGTGGGAGATGTGGCTTATAGACTTGCATTGCCGCCTAGCTTATCACTCGTACATCCAGTTTCATGTGTCCATACTTCAGAGGTATCATGGCGATCCAACCCACGTGTTAGATTTCAGCATTGTCCAGTTGGACAAGGACTTATCTTATGAGGAGGAGCCGGTAGCTATTCTAGACCGCCAGGTTCGTCAGTTGAGATCCAAGAGTTTCCCTTATGTTCGTGTTCAGTGGAGAGGTCAGCCTCCTAAAGCATTGACCTAGGAGTCTGATTCCGATATGCGGAGCCGTTACCCTCATTTATTTCCCGACTCAGGTACTTCCTTCTTCTGTCCGTTCGAGGACGAACGGTTGTTTTAGAGGTGGAGAATGTGACAACCCAAACGGGGTCATCGCCTATTTTATTACCCATTTCATACTTTCGAGGACTTGAAAACCTCATCTGTAGTTGCCTCAATTTGCGCAGTCCGGGCACGTAGCCGGACAGCTTAAATATGAAATTTTGTGAAAAATACTAAGATTTTGATATTAAAATGAATAAATTTGACTACGGTCAACATTCAGGGTAAACGGACCCGGACCCATGATTTGACGGTCCCGGAGGGTCCGTAGGAAAATATGGGACTTGGGCGTACGCCCGGAATCGAATTCCAAGGTCCCAAGCCCGAGAAATGAATTTTTGAGTGAAATTGGTTTTCTGAAATTTATAAAGAAAAGTGAAATGGAAATTGATTAGAATGTGTTGGTATCGGGCCCGTATTTTGGTTCCGGCGCCCGATACAGGTCTTATATGTGGTTTAAGATATTTCTGTGAAGTTTGATTGAAATTGGACGTCGTTTGACGTGTTTCAGACTTAAAACTCTAAAATTAAAAGTTTATGAAGTTTGAAGAAAAACTAGTGATTTTGAGGTTTGATTCATTGTTTTTGATGTTATATTGGCTATTTGATCGCACGATTAAGTTCGTAGGATGTTTTTGAGTTAGTGCATGTGATTTGTTAGTAGCCCTGAGGGCTCGGGAGTGTTTCATAGGTGTCTCGGAGTGATTTTGAACTTAGGAAGATTGCTGGTTTTTGGCTTCAGCAGTTGCAGGTTCATTTGTTCTTCGCGTTCTCGACGCCTCTTCCGCGTTCGCGAAGCTTTAAGCTTTTCCTTCAGCACATTCGCATCCATTCCCTTGCGATCGCGTAGGGTTATTTGACCCTGAGGACTTATCCCTCTTCTCCTCTTCGTGTTCGCATACAATTGACCGCGTTCGCGTAGCTTTAAAGGTCTTCTTCATCGCGTTCGCGTGATGTCCCACGCATTCACGTAGGTCATTTTCTGGACCTCAGCCTTTTTAATCTTCGCGTTTGCGTTTGCGTTTGCGTTTGCGTTTGCGTTTGCGTTTGCGTTCGCGTTCACCTTTCCGCGAACGTGATGGTCTGTCAAGTCTACCCTTCGCAAACGCGACCTCCCTTCCGCGAACGCGAAGGTCAATTTTTCCCAGTGGTATATAAATATTTCCAGAACAGTAGCTTTGGGATTTTTCATAAGTTTTCACGAAATTCATCTTCTCCAAGGTCCTTAGGCATCCATTGAAGCCATCCTTCACCAAAACTTCTTGGGTTAGTAAATTTTAACTCGTTTCCTTCATTTTTCATCTATATCTCATGAAATCCTAAGCCTACAACATGCATATTAGAGTAGAAAATTGGGAATTTGAGTAGAGTTAGGCCCTTTTTAATTTTCTTGATTTAGACCTCGTTTTGGGGTCGAATTTGAAAACAAATTATGTATTCGGGCTCGTGGGTGAATGGGTGACGTGGTTTTGGTCCGAGCCTCGTGTTTAGACCAAGCGGGCCCTGGGTCGAATTTTGTTATTTTGGAAGAATGCATGGAAATGGGTAATTAGCCTATGTAATTGAATTATAGAATCCTTATTGATATACTTGAGTTGATTATGCCTAGATAATACCATTCCGGAGTTGAATTCTAAAGAAAGGCGGTGTTAGAGGGTTGATTGCTATATTTTGGACCCAGGGTAAGTGTTTGGTCTAACCTTAGCTTGAGGGAATAGGAGTAGAGTATCATTTGCTATTTGCTAATTGTCAAATACGATGTATAGGCATGGTGACGAGTATCTATACATTGGTGTCTAGCATGACCGTGAGTCCCTATATTATGATATTCTGACTTTGTTGTAATTTCTATGCCTAATTGATGATTTCTATATGATGTAACGGGAATGTGAAGGAATATGAGGTAATTACATCCTTTTGGAGGATTGTCTCAAATTGTAAAAAGAATGATGAAGGAATATGAGAAAATTACATTCTTTGGAGCATTGGCTCAAATTGTGAAACGAATAATGAAAAAATATGAGGTAATTACATTCTTTGGAGCATTGGCTCAAATTGTAAAACGAATGATGAAGGAATATGAGATAATTACATGCTTTGGAGAATTGGCTCAAATTGTGAAACGAATAATGAAGAAATATGAGGTAATTACATTATTTGGAGCATTGTCTCAAATTGTAAAACGAATGATGAAGGAATATGAGATAATTACATGATTTGGAGCATTGGCTCAAATTGTGAAACGAATAATGAAGAAATATGAGGTAATTACATTCTTTGGATCATTGGCTCAAATTCTAAAACGAATGATGAAGGAATATGAGATAATTACATCCTTTGGAGTATTGGCTCAAGTAATAGAATAAATCATAGAAATGAAAGTGAAAGAAAGAGGAAGAGTTATTGAAATATACCCTTGCCGGGTCATCGTTGTATAGTTCCATTGCCGGGATTTAATTGTTTAATTGATGTTCCCTTGCTGGGATTTAATTGTTTAATTGATGTTCCCTTGCCGGGATTTTTTTTCTCTCTGTTTATTTCCTTGCCCTTGTTTGTGATTGTTGTTTGGTTGAGGAAGAGTATTAAAGCACGAAGGGGACATTCTGTGCCATGTTTTATATTAATTATGCACAAGGGGACATTCCGTGCCATGTTTTATATTATTATGCACGAGGGGACATTCCGTGCCATGTTTTATATTATTATGCATGAGGGGACATTCCATGACATATTTTATATTGATATTTCACGAGGGGACATTACGTGCCATGTTTTATATTGATTATGCACAAGGGGACATTCCGTGCCATATTTTATATTATTATGCACGAGGGGACATTACGTGCCATGTTTTATATTGATTATGCACAAGGGGACATTCCGTGCCATATTTTATATTATTATGCACGAGGGGACATTCCGTGCCATGTTTATTGATTATGCACGAGGGGACATTCCGTGCCATATTTTATATTAATTATGCACGAGGGGACATTCTGTGCCATGTTTTATATTATTATACATGAGGGGACATTCCGTGCCATGTTTTATATTATTATGCACGAGGGGACATTACGTGCCATGTTTTATGTTATTATTATGCACGAGGGGACATGACGTGCCGCATCTTTTATTGTTTAATGTGTGTTGTCAATTCCCGTTATTATTTTCAGCTATTTCAGACTGTTGTTTTCGTTTCTGTCATTTCATTATTTGCTATCTCTTACCCCCAGCATGTTCTCCCCGTAATTGTATTCTTGTTTAGTTTATGCTATTGAACTGCACAGGTACATTTTGTTGTCGTGTCTTAGCCTCGTCACTACTTCGCCGAGGATAGGCTCGACACTTACTCAGTACATGGGGTCGGTTGTACTGATGCTACACCTGCACTTTCTTATGTTGTGAAGATTATGCAGCCGAAACCGGAGGACATCATTAGTGGGAGTGTCTTCCAGCTTATCCTAGAGGCTTCAAGGTATACCCACTGGCGTTCGTGGGCCTTGGCGTCTCTTCCATCCCTTTGTCTTCACTTCTGTCTTGTTTTTCCTCTAGTTTCAGAGACAACTATTTATTCTCTTTTAAGACTTGTATTTGGCACTCTTACAGACAGTTCGTGAGTTTGTGACTCCAGGTTTTGAAAAAATTTACGCGTTGTTGTATTATGTTGTCCTTTTTTAGCTTGAAACCATATTTATTTCCGCTGTTAAATTGTGAACCGTTTAGTTTATCCTAGTAAATTAATGTTGATATGCTAGTTTATCTATACACGTTGGCTTGTCTAGCGGGTTCAATGTTAGACGTCATCATGACCCGATGGTAGGATTTCGGGGCGTGACACTATTGCAAGGTAATCTTTGTTGAAATTCTTTCGTAAGAAATTAGAAATAACGTTGCTTATGCAAGGTAACCTTGGCTGAAATTCTTTCTTACGGGATTAGAAAATGATCTTGAACTAGGAATGTTACATTTAATTTTTAGGTAGGCCCCACTTAGATGACTAACCTTTCCTAAAGGCTTCTAAGTTGGCCACCTAAATGTAATGAAGTTTATTCATTACTTGGGGCTACCACGCTGGGTCCTCTTGGTCTTATCCAAGGTTGTTAATTAATTACCCACTAATTTTTATTAATTTATTAATTTTCGCATTAATCAATAATCCATATAATTAAGAATTATCTCAAATTACTTAAAATAATACTCACTTTTAATACACTTTACGTACCCAACTATAGTGGTCATGGGGTACTTTGTATGGCATTAGTCTATAAATGTCGGGTATTATGGCTCGGACCGTATTATATTCCAAATCGGCAACCTTCAATGAAATTCGTTTTCTTTGATTCGTTTACCCTTTAACCTTCACGGCACTTACTTATCACTTGTTATAAATAGCATAAATTCTTATAACCTCAAGATAATCTCATCCCCGAGTCTACGTCGATTAACTTACGACGAAATTTTGACGTACAAAATACGGGATGTAACAAATACGCTATATATGTTTTAAGACCGATTCTCTCTCAAATCCCAACAAGAATTTTCTTCTTTATCTCTCTCTTCCTTCTCTTTTTCTCTTAATGCAAAATACCTGCTTAGTTTCTATGTCGGATATTACATTAGATTTGTATTGTTCGTGTAACGACGCGACCAGTCGTTTTGAGCTCTAGTACGTCGTTCGCCGGTTTGAGGCCATGGGCAGCTTCACTTCAGGTATTATGACTTGTACGCATGGTCAGAATTGAAATTCGGGAAGTTCGGAGTGGATTTGGAAAGAAAATTCTCATTTCGGAAGTTTTAAGTTGGAAGAATTTGACTAAGGGTTGATTTTGAGCAAATGGACGCGGAATAGAATTATGAAGATTCCAATAGTTTCATATGGTGATTTAGGACTTAGGATCATGTTCAGATTTGGATTTGGAAGTCCATAGGACAATTCGGCGCATTTTGGTGAAAGTAGAAAAATAGAAGATTTTTGGAAAGTTTGACCGAGAGTTGATTTTTTAACGTCGGGGTCCGAATCTGGTTCTGAAAATTAGAATAGATCCATTATGTCATTTATGACTCATGTGCAATACTTGAAGTCATTCAGGATTGATTGATACGTTTCGGCGTAAAATATAGAAGTTGAAAGATTTGAAAACTCATAATTTGATTCGATGCGCGATTCGTAATTTCGGCGTTGTTTGACGTGGTTTGAAGCCTCGACTAAGTTTGTGTTGTATTTTGGGACATGTTGGTATTATTGGTTAAGGTCCTGAGGGCCTCGGGTGAATTTCGGAAGGTCAACAGAGTGGATTTCGGACAAAAAAAAAAACTGCTGGAATTTTTCTGCTGCAAAAGCTGTTTTGGACAGCAACTGGTGCATCATAGAGCTGATTTTGGAAGCTTACATATCAAAATCTATAAGTAATATGAAAATTATCAAAACATGAAAGTTGTATCCCTTTGATTTTAGTTTCCAGAAAGTTAAACCATTCATTATTTGTACATTTGTACAGAAAGCTATGATAGATTAAATGAAGGTTAGTAAAGCAGTTTCGCCAGAAATTTCTGATGCATGGAGCAGACTTTGGAAGCTTATGTCTCAAAATATATAAAGCTTTATATGGTGGAAAGCCTATCAAATGAAATATTTTTGAGTCTAGTTTCTAACTCTTCAAACTGTTCGTAATTTGAATATTTCTATAAGGAGTTATGGATGTTTTAATAAAAGGTGTCCAGCATGGAAAAACATGTAATACGAGGTATAACCTGCATAGTGCAACGTACAACTAGATGAAGCACCTGTGCCTATATAAGGCAGTCACGGGCAGCAGCCATTTTTTACGATTTGTTTGAGCTAGGGATTGGTTGTTTCACGGTGGATTCGACCTTGGGAACTACTTAACAATACATGGTGAGTTTATTGGATATTTTAAGTTAATAACATTCTATTAACACTAGTACTAACCTCATTCAATCTTTGAAATCTCTAGAAATCTTTCAAGTCGTTACAGAACACCAAATTTTCCAAACATTGGATTTTTAAGGAAAAGCTTCAGGAAGGCAATACTAATGCTTCAAGCTCATTTTTTATGAGTCGCTGAGAGTAATTCTAATATTTGTTTCAAGTTGTTATGGTTGGATAATTGATTTCATAAACCCTAGTTCATGGCATGCATAGTGTTCTTGATAAAATGAAGGAGAGATAAATAATGTATTTAGAAATAAAATTAAAGGATGCAATGAACTTATGGAATCATTTTCTAGCTTAGTTGGAAGTGTTCAACTAAGTAACACCAAATTGAATATTTTTGAAATGTTGGTTAAGAAAGATGATGAATAGTAATTTGGAGGTGTTGGAGAATTAATGTACTATCATTGATGACTTCAAATGGGTATTAAATGATAAAAGAGGAGTTAAATGTGCTAGTAAGTGAACCTATTAGACGATTTGAGCTGGAGGCTTGTAGCCAACTTGTGAGCCATAAATGGACATTGATAAATATTTTTGAGTCATACTTTGATTGTAATTGAGATTATAATTGTAGATATCAGTTTGTTGGTGGCGTATGAGCATTTTACTCAATGTTACGATGTCAGAGGAGGATTAAAATCTTGTGAATGTTAATAAAGCGAAAGCGAGTTTTGGAGCATTGGGCATCGGCTGAGTTGTTTGAAAAATCGGCTATGGAACTTCGGACGAGGTAAGTCTCCTTTCTAACCTTATAAGAGAAAATTGTCCCCATAGTTAAAATAATTAATTATGTGCTACTATTTGTGGGGGCTACGTACACACGAGGTGATGGGATTCCGTGCGTAGCTACTATTGTGCTTAAGTCCTAGTAGTGTAGGACCCAAAAGCATGCTATACTTGAAATATTTGTAACCTTATTGACAATTTAAATTTCTTAAATCATATCAAATTAGTAAATGAATTTCTAAATAAGTTAAACTTTATTTTTCTTAATCGTGAAAAGAGGATTGACTTTTCCTTGGATAAATGTTCCCTGGTGAATTCTTGATTGACTGTTTGAATGAGTGTATTTACATTTGACCGTGCCGCATGTATGATTCGAAGGCGGGGGGAATAGATGCATCTATGGTTCGCGCCATTCGACCCTCTGGAAGTGCACATTGTATTATTATGTTGAATCGGGCGTACAACCTCGGCATGATTTGTCCATGCTTGTATTGCTTGCTTTGAAATTTATAAATAATGATATTGCCACCCTGGCCTGAGGTAAATTGAAAAATTATGAAATATGAATTCTTTTTGTAATTCTCTTATTATCAAAAGAATTGTTTACATGCTTCATGCTTATCGAGTTTGCAATCACCTTATAAAATCCACTCTTTACACATTTTAGTATTTCTATATTTGGACCATTAGTAAGTGTCAAAGTCGGCCTCCCGTCACTACTTCTTCGAGGTTAGACGGGATACTTACTGGGTACACGTTGTTTTTGTACTCATACTACACTTGCTGTGCATTTTTGTTACACATGCACATGTATGTCTAGTGGCCTAGTTTGGCACAGCAACATGGTTGATACGGAGACTTAAGTGAGTTGCACCTCTCGAGATGAATGCAGCCAATAGAGTCTCCTTCAGAGTATTGTATTGTATTCTCTCTACTGTTCAATTGTATTCCGAACAGTTATTGTACTATATTTTATTTCCTAGAAATTTCTCATGCACTTGTGACACCGGGTTGTGGGATGTATATTGAATTAGTTAGTATTGAAAAGAGGTTAAAGACATTATTATTTACTTGGTGAAGTTCATTATTTATTGCTAAATATAAGGAAAAGAAATAATTTCAAAAATATTAAAATGAGAATTTAATTAACTATTTAATGTTGGCTTGCCTGACAGTGGTGTCCAGCGCCATCACGGCATTTAATGGATTTTGGGTCGTGACAGTTAGTTTCTATGTCGGATATTGCAATGGATTTGTACTGCTTAGTTTCTATGGCGGATATTTCTCGATACTACAATATTTTTTACGTCGGAGAAGATTTGACGATTAGAGTTTTTGTTCGTCTCCATTTTAATTTTAATACGATTAGTTTCTTGATATGTGTGTTGCATGTGTTATTCCGTACAAGCAATAAAAAAATTAAAATATTATTAAAACATGTGAAATATTACACCAAAATTTCAAAAAGAAAATATTACAAGCTAAACATAATAAATAGTTTTAGAGATGTAGTGTTGAACTCAAATTGACTGCATAGCTCTGCGAAGATCAATAATTATATTTAGTTAGGCAAGTGTATTTTATAATTACATAAATTTAGTTGTTATGAGTTACCAACATATAATATGACCGTATATTTCACCTAATATTTCTTTGTAGATATTTTCTTGAAGTTGTTCCATTTTGATGTTTCAGCGAAATGATTCGTGCAACAAATAAAAAGAGAAACTAATACTTATTTTTACATGGTATATTTTTATAAAGAATGAAAAAATTAAATGATTGTAAAATTTTATGAACATCAATCAAGTAAGAAGCGACTGACAATATAAAAACATAACAAAAAGAATTTTCTTTCATAGTTATGAAAAATTATAGAAATATTTTGAAATATTAATTGCAAAAGGTTGAGGGAACCAAAAGGTTTTATACTTATTTATGAAGGTATAATTTTTTGAAGGGTATCATAGTCATTTAAGTTTATAGGGTTATTTTGGTCTTTCACATTCAACTTTTGATCTTCATTCTTATAATATAGTATGATGTATACAATATTTTGCTTGGTTGCGCCACATCCGGCAAACTTGCTTCTCTTCTTTGCTATTTAGTCACATACAATGATAAAAATACATTGTATTATATATAAATTCACTTAAATACATTATATTTTTGTATAAATACATTATTTTTTGCATGTATTTATGTATTTAGAAGGTTATTATTTTTTAATATTGCTGAATACATCTATGTTCATGCATGAGTAGATGATATAAATATTAAAATATACTAAACACAAACTGTTTGCAACAAATTATTTGTGATACAAATAAATTGCAACCACAATATAAATATGAAGAAGCATAATTTTATTGATAAAATGATGCGGGTACAATTCTATTTATTCCCTTGATTCTTCTATCTAGATCGTTCTTCGTAATTCGAGGGCTTAACCAGCATATTTCTCGAATGTAAGATGATGCAAACTCCCTTAGGATGTATTTGATCTCCATGAAAAGGAAGAACATCCGCTGATCTCTTCGGCGTTTGAGAAAGAAAATATTTGATATCTTTGATCTCTTTGTGAATATTCTATGAATTTTTATGGAATTTCGAGATGCTTTCAACGGGAGTATGTGGTCCTTTTTATAGGTGCAACAAGGGTTTTGGGTAAAGTAACCTCCAAGTTAGGGTTTCAAGTGGAGTAGCCTCCAAGTTAGGGTTTCAGATAGAGTAGCCTCCAACAAAACCTCCATGGACTCTACTTATAGTGTCTTAAATTTAGAATTTGCCCAAATTTCATATGGATTTGATCCGATAAAATTTTGATATCTACAAATGCCCCCTACTTTAAGGCTTGTCGAGGCATAGATTTACAAGATCTTCGTAGGCGAGGCTTGAAGTACCAGCAAAGAAGACACCACATTCTTTTCACCGTGAGAGAAGAGATGAAGGGCAAATTTGGTCCCACTGGGCGTGCCAATTTGTTTGCAATAAATTTTCAACATACGAAAAGTAAACTGCAACCACAAAAGAATAAAGTGATTTTATTGATAAACATTGCGGGTTACAACTCTGTTTATCCCTTGATTCTTCCTCCAAATTATTTTCCGTGATTTAAGGACTGGATCAGCGTATTCTCGAATATAGGATGATACGAAACTCTCTGGATTATTTGATCACCATGAAAGCCGATCATTGTGTGGATATTCTTCTTGAAGTATTTTATTATCAAGAAGAACATCTATTGATCACGACATTATTTTATGCCTTGATCCTTTTGTGAATATCCCAAGAATTTATGGGATTTTTTAGACCCTCTTTAAGGGAATATGTATCCCTTTATATAGGTGTGTGTTAGGGCTTAGGGTGGAGTAACTTCCAAGAAACCCTGATAGGCTCCTAGGATTTCAAGAGTCATATAGTATCTTGAATTTAGGATTTAGCTTGATTCTTCTCTCTAGATCGTTCTCCGTAATTCGAGGGCTTAACCAGCGTATTTCTCGAATGTAGGATGATGCGAACTTTCTTAGGATGTATTTGATCTCCATGAAAAGGAAGAACATCTGTTTATCACTTCGTCGGCTTTGAGAAAGAAAATATTTAATGTCTTTGATCTCTTTGTGAATATTCCATGAATTTTTATGGAATTTTGAGATACTTTCAAAGGGGATATGTAGTCCTTTTTTATAGGCGTAGCTAGGGTTTTGGGTAGAGTACCCTCCAAGCTAGGGTTTCAAGTAGAGTAGCCTCTAAGTTAGAGTTTCAGATAGAGTAGCCTCCAAGAAAACCTCCATGGACTCTACTTGTCGTATCTTAAATTTAGGATTTGCTCAAATTTCATATGGATTTGATCCGATAAAATTTTGATGTCTACACAAACATTAAAATAGAACAGTATATAAACAGTGTGTAACGACCCGACCGGTCGTTTTGTGTNATGATTTTGGACCTGGGCGTATGTTCGGATGGGTTTCTGATGACCCGGGAGCATTTCGGCGCCCAATATTGAAATAAGAAGTTCCTTAAGTTCCTATTTCTTTGTTTGGGACGTGTTTTTGTGTTATCGAGGTCCGAATGGAATTTCAAGAACGGGATTATTTCCGTTAGGTCATTTATGACTTGCCTGCAAAATTTGGTGTCATTTCGAGTTGTATAGGTCGGTTCGGTGCGTTGTTAGTGAAGTCTAGAAAACTTAAAGTTCCTAAGTTTGGTTCTAGGGGTTTTGAGGTGTGATTTTGGGTTTTAGCGTTGTTTTTGGTGTTCTGAAGGCTTGAGCAAGTTCGTATTATGATTTGGGACTTGTTGGTATATTTGGACGGGGGATCGGGTGGGCCCAGGTGCCTCCCGGACACCACACGAGGCCAAAAACCAGCTGAAATAGCTACTGGTGCACCTGTTCTGGTGTGACCGCAGGTGCGACCCCCAGTGGTCTGGCCAATTCTCACAGGTGCGGACAAAGTTTCGCAGGAGCAGAGCCGCAGGTGCGGTCTCCACTCCGCAGGTGCAGGCCCAGGCTCCCCACTCCATTTCCGCATGTGCGAGCCTTTGCTCGTAGGAGCGAGACCGCAGGTGCAGTCCTCGAGCCGCTGGTGCAGTCCTCGAGCCGCAGGTGCGAAATCACTGTTCAGACAGTGTGTTTTTATACACGGGTTTAATTCATTATTTCTCATCTTCTTCTTCTTCCTTGGAGAGATTTCTACCATTTTAGAGGGGAAAACGACTTGGTTATTAAAGGTAAGTAAATTCTACTCTAATATTAGCCTCATGCATGAATTCCTATCAAGAATTGGGTAGTAACCTAGGGCTTTTGATAATTTTAGAATTTACCCATAAATTTGCTATGAAATCAAGTCATTTGGGTGAGGGTTTCCTTCGAGAATTATTGGAATCCGAGCATGCGGGCCCGGGGTCGAATTTTTGATTTTCTTCAAGAATGGTGAATTTGGCTAAGTACTAGGAGAATTACATGCTTTGAATATAAATTAATGTATTTATATAACTTTTGGCTAGTTTCGAGTCCTCGAGTGTAGAGTTCGGAGTTTCGTGCGCGTTCTCGGTCCGGGGAGTAAATTCGACGCAAGGTGAGTCTCCTTTCTAACTTTGTGAGGGGGAATTTTCCCCCTAGGTGATTTAAATGCTATATGTGATAATTGTTGGGGGCTAAGTAAGTACAAAGTGACGATAGTCCGTACGTAGCGACTATTACTATTATGTCCGGGTAGTTAGGCCCACATCATGCCTTGTGTTTTGCTTGATATAAACTATATGCTTAATGACTTAACGTTACATGTTCCTTATTTCCCCGAAGTTATGAAATTTGAGAAAAACTTGTAAGAAATTGCTCACTGAAAAGTATTCTCTTCAAAAAGGAATAATGTGTGTGCATGTGACCGCTTCGCAATTTACATTCCACGAGCGGAGTGTGATTTCCCCCACTCTTATGGGAACGGGCCATAATCCACGGCGGATTGGGAGATTGCACTTTTGGTACGGGCCGTTCGATCCTCGACAGTGCATAGAGAGGTTGAGAGACGCACTTTTGGTACGGGTTGTTCGATCCTCGGCAGTGCGTAGAGAGGTTGAGAGATGCACTTTTGGTACGGGCCGTTCGATCCTCGGCAGTGCACGGGCTTGACTACCTTATGACTCCGGCCGATTGTCCTTACCCTGCATGCGTATGATTTATTTGCTGCTAAATTCATGGATATTGATCTGACAGACATTTGGGGAAAAAGTGAAGTGGTAATTGTTTTATTTATTCCCAGTATTCTTCCTGGATTTAAGTATCTTACATATATACTTGTTGCTTCATTGTCTTTACATGCCTACTGTTTCAATTACATCCTGTTAAATTATATTGTTGGACCTTAGTGAGTGTCATGTCGACCTCTCGTCACTACCTCTTCGAGGTTAGGCGGGATACTCACTGGGTACATATATATTTATGTACTCATGCTGCTCTTCTGTACTTTATTGTACAGGTTCTGAGACTGCTGTTTCTGGTTATCCGACCGGAGCTTGACATATATTCTGGACCTGACTCCACGGTGAGCTGCCTCCCTTGGAGATTCGCAGCACTGCTATGGAGTTATCTTTTGTTTATTCTGTCTACTTCTCTCAGATAGTAGTACATTTTGTATCCTCTTTTGTATATTCAACTAGTTCGCCTGTTGACTTGTGACACTAGTTCCTGGCACGCACATAGTAGACTCTTTATTTTTGGACTGTATATATTGGATCATAATCATTTTGGCTGTATTTACTTAAACTGGTTAATGTTTCCACTTTTATTTAAATAATCTAAGCTTAAAACTTTGGGAATATGTGGGATTGGTATGTTAAATAAGGAAAATCTCACTAGTAAACAGTTGTTGGCTTGCCTGACTCCGGTGTTGGGCGCCATCACGACCTGTGTTGGATTTTGGGTCGTGACACAGTGAATACACTTAATTTTAAAATATAGTAAAATACACTGAATATAAATGAAATACAGTGAATACAACCAATGAAATATGCTAAATATAGCAGTAATAACATGTATTAGGAATAACTAAAATATTGTTAATACAAATACATTTTAATACACTGAATATAAAATAGTGAATACAGTAAATACAAATATTGAATCTAATGAATACAATAGTAAAACAAATAGTGAAACACACTAAATACAAAAGTTGAATACAAATGAAAAATCATTCTAATTAATTAGGTAGATAATGAGGCATGTTAGAATTTATTTTGTTGAGTTATATTAGGAGTGTATCACGCTAATTGATATTATTTTCGTTATTAGACAGCTGGACATACCTATTGTCACACCTCCTTTTTCCCGAGGGGATAGGGGGTTACCGCAAAATTTTAAAAAAAAAGGAAAAAACGAAAGAGAGTGTTTATTCTAATATTCTTGTTGTTTGAAAATAAAAGCTAGTTAAAGGTGGTCAGTTTGTTGGTTTGCAATGGCAAGTTACAAAAAAAATCAAAGATTCCTCGGAAATAAAAGCATCTTCTCAATCGAAGGAACAAGAACCACTATTGTTGATCTAACTAAGGTCACGAAAATACAAGTAGACAAGTTGGTGACAAAAATGGAGGAAAATGGTGGCTGACTTCTACCAGTTTCGAGCAACAGGAATGCTCTACTTGGATGATCTGTCATGATAGGGAAAAATGAGTATTCGTCCAAGTCTTTTATTAAATCAGTTACTGTGAAAGTTCCTAAGCTGTCAGTCCTAAAATCCGATAGCCAATATGGGAAATAGCTTGATCAAGATTAAAATTTGAGTGTTGAATCCAAAGCGATCAGAATGGTTAAATGTTGTAGTAATGCTGATGTGTGAATGTGTGGCTAAGATGTCATTTAGTAATTGGAAAGTCACTCCTCTTTTAGCCATGGTAGCTTATTTTGTCATCTTTTCTTCTTATTTTTGTGTTATCGGACCCTTTTGTCCTTTATTCAATAAAAGGCAGACAGTCATTTTGTGTCCATTTTGGCCATAGTTCTTTTCATGCTAGTTCTAGTGACATAACATGCATGCGGAATTTTTGGCCAGATCTTAAAAAACTGATTAAGTCTTGAATTGGATAAGTGAGAAAGAGACATTTTTGAAGATGAATAAAGACATGAAACATTTTAAAAGTAAGCATGAGCCAAGTTTACATGGAACCAAAGCAATCATGCTCATGGAAATTAAGGATCTCTACCTTTTGAATCATTTGAGAAGCTCGGGCTTATGGATGATCGGACTGGTTGAATTTTGTTTAGCACTAAGAGATAGAAAATGTTTTTCAAAAGAAGGTGTATTTCAGACAACTTGGAGTGGATCAGTTAGTGGCAAAATGCATCTTCTACATCAAGACAAAATCCAAGAAAGTCACCCAAATTACCAAGGGTCATTCATTGCGAGGAAAGTATTGCTCATACAGCTTTACACTAAAAAGACCCAGAAAGAAACATGTCCATCAATGTCGTGTTTGTGAAGGGCTAACATGATTAGCATTCTCGAGGCTGGGAGGCCCTTTTTCTGCTACCCAAACACTATACCCTTTGTTACCCCTTTTGAGCTGTGTTATTTCCTTTGACCACCCTCTTTTGGAATCAAGTTTAGAGTCAAAAGTAAAAAAAATAAAATGAAAAGAAAAGTCCATGCTCCCAGAGTACAAACTGGGGCAACTCTTAGAAAGTTAAGTGGAAAAAAAAGAAGAAGAATAAGAAGAAAAGAATAGTCAAATGTCCATGCCCCCAGAAAATAGAAGTTGGGAAATTTGTTTTGAAGAAAAAAAAGGAACAAGAAAAAAGAAAAAAAGAAGCAGAAAGAGAGATGAAAAAAATAGTTAGGTAAGATGTTTGAACTACGTTAGACCCGATTCCTATAAAAAGGAATATGTACGTAGCCTTACACGGTTCGATCCAACCAAATAAGAATTCAGAAGAAAAAAAAATTTCAAAAAAATCCCCAATATCTAAAACTGGGGCAAAGATTTTATTTCGCTTTTGAAAAAATTGATTCCAAGAGTTGAAAGTTTACAACCCCCTTGTCACGACCCAAAATCCTAACTCGGGTCGTGATGGCACCCAACCGCGGGGTCGGGCAAGCCAACACCCAATTTACTAAGGGTTCTTTCTTATTTGATTAAACATTTCAACATATACCAAGTTTTAAAGCTTAAAACATAAATCGAAAAGGATAATTAGCCAGTTTTAATCAAAAGCGGTCATAAGGAGGCGTGAGCCAATATATATACAGACCCGCAACCCATAATAACTACCACGTGTGTGCCAGGAACTAGTGTCACAAGTCCTACGGGCATACTAACAGAATATACAAAAGATATAATATACAGTCAATGTCTGAAAGAAATAGACGGGAAATAAGAAAAAGAAAATCCATGGTGCTGCCGAGGATCGTCAGGAGAAGCAGCTCACCGTGAAGTCAGATCCAACTATAATCAGAATCGAGCTCCGTTCTGATAACCAGATGCACCAACCTCAGAACCTGTATAATTAAGTACAGAAGCGTAGCATGAGTACATAGTATCCCGCCTAACCTCGAAGAAGTAGTGACGAGAGGTCGACTTGACACTCACTAAGGTCCAACAAAATGATTAGACAAGATATGATATCAGTAATAGGCATACAAGGATGATAAAAACAGTAAACATTAAAGATAACTATAATTCAAATAAATGCTAGAAGTAAATAAGCAATTACTACTTCATTTTTCCTTTTTAAAAATATTTGCCCACTCAATATCCATAAAAAAAGTCATTAACAATTTAGCATGCGCATACAGGATAAGGACAAATGGCCTGAGCCATCATAATAATCATACATGTGAAATGCCGAGGGTCGAACGACCCGAACCATAATGTATCTTTCAATCTCGCCGTGGCGTATGGCCCGCTCCCAAGAGAGTGGAGGAAATAACACTCCGCTCGCGGAATGTAAATATCACGACCCAAAATCCTAACTTAGGTCGTGATGGCGCCTAACAGCGGGGTCAGGCAAGACAACACTCAATTTACTAAGGGTTCTTTCTTCTTAGATTAAACATTTCAACATATACTCAGTTTTTAAAATTTAAAACATGAATTGACAAGGATAATTAGCCAGTTTTTAATCAAAACCAGTCATGAAGAGGCGTGATTCAATATATATATACACAAAGTCGTAATCCATTATAACTAGCACGTGTGTGCCAGGAACTAGTGTCACAAGTCCTACGGGCATACTAAAAGAATATACAAAAGATATAATATACAGTCCCACTGTCTGAAGGAAATAGACGGGAAATAAGCAAAAGAAACTCTATGGTGCTGCCAGAGATCGACAGGAGAAAGCAACTCACCGTGAAGTCAGGTCCGTCTATAATCAAAATCAAGCTCCGGTCCGATAACCAGATGCACCAGCCTCAAAACCTGTACAATTAAGTACAGAAGCGTAGCATGAGTACATAAATATATATATGTAACTAGTGAGTATCCCGCCAAACCTCGAAGAGGTAGTGAAGAGAGGTTGACTGGACACTCACTAAGGTCCAACAGTATAAATCAACAGAATATGATGAAAACAGTAGGCATGTAAAGGCAGTGAAGCAGCAAATATATATAAGGCACTGAAATCCAAGGAAGTACTGGAAATAAGTAGACAATTACTACTTCCCCTTCCCCTAAATATCTGTCAACAGTATCCAAGAATTTAGTAACAAATAAATCATGCGCATACAAGATAAGGACAACCGACCGGATTCATAAGATAGTCAAGTCCGTGCACTACCGAGTGTCGAACGGACCGAACCATAAGTGTAACTTTCCATAAAGTACTCACATCTATGCACTGCCGAGGATCGAACGGCCCGAACCAAAAGTGCATATTTTCCATGAAGTAATCATCTTTATACACACCGAGGATCGAACGGCCTGAACCAAAAGTGCATCTCTCAATCCGCCATGGCGTACGACCCATTCCTATAAGAGTGGGGGAAATCACACTCCGCTCGCGGAATGTAAATTGCGAAGCGGTCACATGCACACACATTATTCCTTTTTAAATTACTTTTCAGTGAACAATTCCTTACAAGTTTTCTAAAATTCCATGACCTCAGAGAAATAAGCCGCATGTAACACTTAATTTATTAAGCATATAGTTATATCAAGTAAAACACAAGGCATGATGTGGGCCTATGTGAGACCCCATGTGTTTTTTTTCTTCTCTCTTCTCTTACGTAACGTGGCGTTGTTATA